>QANW01010875.1:2215321-2255920 GCA_003254865.1 Dryas drummondii | reverse complement strand
TCTCTCTCTCTCTCTCTCTCTCTCTCTCTCTCTCTCTCTCTCTCCACCCCTGCTGCGCCGCTGCCTCGCCCCCCCTGCCGCGCCGCCTGCCGCGCCCAAGATCTCCCTCGATCTCCTTCCTCCCGCGCCCCCCGGCCACCCCCTGCCGCCGCCCCTCTTGAGGCGGCTGGGTTGTTTCGAAATTTCGGCGAAATTTCGAATATTTCGCCGAAATTTTCCGAAATTTAGTCGAATTCGTGTTAAAATTTCGGAACCCCTAAAAAACGAAATTTTCGGCGAAATTTTGCCGAAAACTTCGAAATTTAAACCCTTGATAATATCTTATTTTTTACATAAATTTTGATACGAGTTTTCATTGAGGCTTATTCCATATAAAATTTCAACGATTTAAACCGTTTATCTTTTAGATCTTCCTTAAAGGATTAATTTTGTAAAAAATTAAGTAAATCGAAAACCGTTTACCTACAAAGATTAAATAGTCAACAAAATAAACACTTGAAATATTGACCATTTAATCTTTGTAAGTAAATGATTTCCGATTTATCTAATTTTTTGCAAAGATGATCGTTTAATACAGACTTACAAAATAGACAGTTCGGATCGTTAAATTACTATATAAAGTAGATCCCATTAAAAATTTATGTCAAAAGTAAAATGTCATGGATCTATCTCCATTTTATACTATAAATACACCCCTTACGTGTGTCATTACTTTTCGAAATAGTTGTTACAGTGTGAGCATTCTCCCTGCCAAGAAACAAAATACCCAGCATGTTCCAATTGAGCTATGTTGGTTGTATTCTACAAACTTTAAGGAGACATTTCTTTTATGTACGTAGATGATCAATAAAATGGGTCTGTGTGTGTGGTTATAAGAGCTCTTTTATATCAACATGTCCCTTCACATGTGGTAGTACTTTCAAAACGGGTGTAGTTTGTGACTATTCCCTATGCCAAGAAACAAAATACTTTGCATGTTACAGACTTACAGGTGAGCAATTTTGGTTATATTCTACAACTTTAAGGCCCGTTTTGTTTATATCCCTCCCAAAAATTAGAAGGCATTAAAGGCTTCCAGTGGTTGAAAAGAGAGGAGAGAATATTATATATACATATAATATTTATATTTATATTTCCATGAGGTGCTGCAGGAGGCATGTCGGAAAAGTTAAAGCCTAAAGGATTACATCTTGAAGTGTTCTCTTGGTGAACCTACTCTCCATCAACTTTTGTCTATGGAATGAGAGGAAAAGAAAGAAGCATGGGAATGAAACTCACGGCCAAATACTAGTCAACCAAAACCTCTCGGATAGCCATGGTATTTGCCTCTCGGATGGCCATGGTATTGGCCCTACATGTTATTTGCCTCTTGGATGGACATTTTGCAAGTCCAAAAAATGACTTAGCTATTTTCAGCTCAACCATATCCTATTCTCCACTCATCAACACATGTTTACTACTAAAGGTCTAAAGCCACTCATCTACTGTCTACCTATGTCTACTGTTTACAAGACATTTGATGATAACAATCAACCCCCAAACAACCCAAAAAAAACTCACGCAATGTGAAATTCCCAGCAACCTTTTTGCTCCCAACTTCAGCCTAGCTCCTTTTATTTCTCAAATCTCTCTTTATTTTCATTAGTCTAGCATCTCAAGCCCCTTTTAATTGTATTTCTTTTATATTTATGCAATTTCCTTGTACTTTGGGAATTTCAAGAACTCATCTTGTTCTTTGAATTTATTTTAAATGTTATTTTTTGTCAAGCTCTCTTACAAATTCATGATACTCTTTTATTTACATTTTAGTTGTTTATTTTCAAAGTCCTAGGCTATCTAGGCAAGAAAATAACTTAGATAAAAATTTTCTGTTCATTTTCTATCGCACAATCGCTTATTAGAAGTTATATTTAATTTTAATTTGGCGCATTTACTTTTCATTCTTTTTTCATATAATATTATATTTTTCTAATCGGCTTTTAGTGGCACGCCCTCTCCCAACCCAAAGGTTGGAAACGCCTCCGTCACCTACGACGAGGTGTGTTGTGGTTGATCTCAGCCCTACACGTGGCTGGGGTAATTTTTAGGCCTCAACACGTTTGGTTTATAGAATTGAATTTTTGCAAAATTAATTTATATGCATTTTCCAGGCGTAAATTAAGGAATGTAAGATTCTTATTTATGTGTTTGGTAATGTTGGAAAAGTAAACAAGAAAATTCTTTTTTATTTTCATTCTTATGTTTAGTTTGTACAAGAATAAAAAATAAAATGGGGTAAAATGGTCTTGAAAAAGTATCATTAATGTTTTCCCATTGGAAGGGAAAACCAACCCCAAAAGGATTCATTTTCACCCTTTTGGGGGCATTAGATTCTTATAAGCCATAAAATGATTTCACATATCTGCACTTATCAAATATGAGAATAAAATTATTTTTGTATAAATTCAATTTAGACACATAACTATATATGTCATTTTAACGGGGTCCACGAACTTTAAAATATTTCAAACATACACCCGATCTACTATCTAAATTGAAAAATGAACTTTCGTCCATTAATTCATTGAGAGATCAGTTAAATATCAGTTTGGCTTTTGCTGACCAAGATTACTTGGCGATGTGGCGTCATCTCAGCAAACTTTTCCCACCAAATGAGCGACACGGTGACACCTGTCCACCTAACCCCTAACACAGGCCCACAAACTCATCATCTTTTTCTCGCTCGTTGAACACAGGTGAGAGATTTATATTTGAATTTGGGAAAAACGTGATGTTTTTGGGAGACTAAATGGTCAGGAGAATGTTCGACGAGCGGGAAAGAGGTGATGAGTGTGTGGGCCCGTGTCAGGTGGACATGTGTCGCTCATTTGGCAGGAAAGGTATGCTGAATTGGCACCACGTCGCCAATTAATCTCCGTCAGCAAAAGTCAATCTGGCATTTAACTGATCTTTCAACAAATCGATGTACGAAAGTTCATTTTTCAATTTAGATAATAAATCAAGTATATATTTGAAATATTTTAAAGTTCATGAACCCCGTTAAAATGACATATATAGTTATGTGTATAAATTAAATTTATGCCAATTATTTTTCCATCCCAAGCTACAAAACCTTGTACCAAATGAGCCCGAAGAGGCTTCTTTTATGTAGATGATAAGTAAAATGGGTGTAGGTGTGGTTGCACGATCAACACATAGACGTGTGAATTGGGGTTGGCCTAGTTGGCCGAGGACAAAAGCTCCCCCTACACACCCGGGTTCGAACCCTCCCCATCCCCAGTAAAAATAAAAAACATATAGACGATACTTATAGGATGGTTTTATACTATAAACACCCCCTCAAATGTGGGTGTACTTTTGAAAAGGTTGTAGAGTGAGTATTCTCCGCGCCAAGAAACCAAACACTCTCATTGCTCCATGTGAACAATGTTGGTTTCAAAGAGACGTGTCGTTTAGGTAAATGATCAATAAAATGGGTTTGTGCCTGATTACAAGAGCCCAAATCATGGACAACTTATATATGATGATTTAGTTTATATTATCGACACGTTTCTTCACATGGGGCGGATCTTTCAAAACGATTCCTCATGCCAAAACAAAAAACAAAAAACAAAACAAAACATCATGCATGTTTCAGTGAGTAATGTGTGTTCTATGCTATCAGTAAAATGGGATTGTGTATGGTTGTAAGAGCCAAAATCTTAGACAACTTAAAATCTAGGTTGATTTTATATAATAAAGACACCCCCTCACATGCGGCAGTACTTTCGAAACCATTGAGAGTGTGCATATTTCTTGCGCCAAGTGAAAAATGTCGGTTCTAATATATAGAGGAGACCATGTCTTTTAGGCTCAATAATAAAATGTACCCACCAACTATGAGTGATATTTTAAATTGGTCTATGAACAAAAAAATATTTCAAATTAGTATAATAACTAATAGAAAGTTACAAAATAGCACATACGTTACAAATTTCATCAATAAAGGCGTTAAATGCTAATGTAGATAGTGCTAATATAAATTTTTTGAATAATGTGAACACTAAATTTACACCACATGGATTAATGATAACAAGTTTAAGGGTTTAAAAGTTTTGTAGTTTTTTTTTTTTTAATCAATATGACATTATAAATCCATGTATAGCAAATTTGGTGTCCACATTATTAAAAAAATTCACGTCAGTGTTGTCCAAAGTGGCATTTAATTGTTTTTCTTGACAAAATTCATAACAAATGTGTTATTTTGTAATTTTTTATTAGTTAGTGTACTAATTTAAAATATTTTTTTTGTTCATGGACCAATTTGAAATACTCCTCATAGTTGGTGGTTGTATTTGTAATTGATCCTTTCTTTTATTTAGATGATCGGTAAAACGAGTATGTGCTTGGTTGAAAGAGCCAAAAACGTGGAAAGTTGGAAACTTATATAGGATGATTTTATACTATCACAACACGCCCCCTCACATTTTGAGGGACTTTGAGTATTCCTCGTCCCAGGAATCAACAAAATTGTATAATTTAAGAGCATGTACAATGACTTTTTGCTATATACTATATTTAGCATGACTTTTAGCATTTAGCATTTAGCAATAGCTTTTGTGCTTTTTGCTCCAATGGCACAAAAGCTATAACTATATGTTAATATGTTAATATGTTTATATTTTTATAGTTTTAGGGTAAATTACAATTTAATACCTCAACTTTAACTCGGATTTCAAGTTAGTACCTCAAGTTTAAAAAGTTGCATTTCAGTACCTCAACTTTCATTTCGTTGCAATTGCATACCTCTGTTAGTTTTTCCGTCTGTCAGACCGTTAAGTGCTTACGTGGCACAGTGACATGGCTTTAAAAAATACCACATAGACAAAAAATAATAAACTTTTAAAAAATAAAATAAATAATTATAAAAAACAAAAAAATTAAAAAACCTAATAATTAAATTATAAAAAACCAAAAAACATTTATTTTATTTATTTCATTTCTCTCATCTCTCCGCCCCCCCCCGGCGATTCTGTCACTCAGCCGCCCCCCGCTTCTGTCACTCTTTCTCCGGCGAGACCACCCCCCATCTTCTTCCTCTCTCTTTCTCCGGTGACTTTCTCCTGTGACTGGTGGGTCTCGAGTTCCCCCTCCTCCGTGATTGTCTCTTCTCTCTCCTTTTCTCCGGCGCCCATCTCCAGCAAGACCACCCTCATCTTCTTCCTCTCTCTTTCTCCGGTGATTGGTGGGTCTCGGTTGCTTGGGTTTTGGGGTTTCGGGTGGTGGGTTGATTTGTGTGGCTGAAAGGGAGGGTTGCTTGGGTGTGGTTCGGCGGCAGGGTGTGTGGCTGGGAGGGAGGAGGGTTGCTCAAGTAGGTCTCGGGTGGTGCATTGTGGGTCTCTGGTTTTGAGTTGCAGAAGCACAATGGAGGGAAGAGGGTTGATTTGTGTGGGCCTCAGGTGGTGGTTTTGGGTTGTGGTTTGGCGGCGTGGTGTGTGGCTGGGAGGGAGGAGGGTTGCTCGGGTTTTGGGGAGTGGCTGTTGGTTGGGGCATGAGAAGGGGTTGTTGGGTTGCTGGGTGGGGAAGAAGGAGGGGTTGTGGGTTTGGGTGTACTGAAAATGGATTTTTGTTTGGATTTTGAGTTGATTTGTGTTGATTTTTTTTTAATGATTTTTGTTGATTTTTTTATGGTTTTGGGTTGATTTGATTTGTGTGGGTCTCAGGTGGTGGTTCTGGGTTGTGGTTTGGCGGTGGGGAGTGTGGCTGGGAAGAAGGAGGGTTGCTCGGGTTTTGGGGAGTGGCTATTGGTTGGGGCAGGAGAAGGGGTTGCTGGGTGGGGAAGAAAGAGGGGTTGTGGGTTTGGGTGTACTGGAAATGGATTTTGGGTTGATTTGTGTTGATTTTTTTTGATGATTTTTGTTGATTTTTTTTTTTTATGGTTTTGGGTTGATTTGTTGGGGAAGAAGAAAAAGATGGGGGGGGGGGCGGCGGCAACGGCTCAGAAATGGAGAGAAATGAAATAAATGTTTTTTGGTTTTTTATAATTATTTATTTTATTTTTAAAAAGTTTATTATTTTTTTATTATTTTTTTTGTCTATGTGGCATTTTTTAAAGCCACGTCACCGTGCCAAATAAGCACTTAACGGTCTGACAGATGGAAAAACTAATGGAGCTATGCAATTGCAACGAAATGAAAGTTGAGGTACTGAAATGCAACTTTTTGAACTTGAGGTACTAACTTGAAATCCGAGGTAAAGTTAAGGTATTAAATTGTAATTTACCCATATTTTTAATATATTCATATATATCCTTATAAATTAAATTTAATAATTATATCATTGTAAATATTTTAATAAGATCTTTAATATGAGCCCAATATTAAATATATTTAAATATTATTATTTTAACACTCAAATTAATATTTTAGTATTTTTCATGTCAAAGTCAAATTTAAGAATTGTAAAATTTGAATACATGGCCAATCAACCTATGACAACTGCTCATCCTCATGCCTCTTGCTACAATCTTTTTCATTCATGTGAATATCCTTTGCTCTCTTTCTCTTTGCGAGACCCAGCACTTTTTCAACCAATCACTTTCTTTTACTTGGTTTTTTATTTTTTCTTTACCCATACTTTTCAAATGGTGGGTCTACTTTTTTCTTGAATTCCTTAATAGCAATTGATAAATTTTCTGCTATATATAGTGAAAAATTTAGCAATAGTATAGCAAATGCTAAATTTAGCTATGCCATTGTAGTGAGTTTTTTTTTTTTTTAATTTTATTTTTTTATCAATTCTGCTATATTTACCATATAATATAGCATTTAGCTATGTCATTGTACATGTTCTAAGTGAGCAATATTGGTTGTATTCTCCAACTTTAAAGAAATGATCAGTGAAATGGGTTTGTGCATGGTAACAAGAGCCAAAAATGTGTAGACTTATTTAAGGTGATTTTATACCATCAATACACCTCCTCACATGTGGTAGGACTTTCGAAACAGTTAGAATGTGAGGTATTACTTGCGCCAAAAACAAAATACTTCAAGTGAGTAATGAGAGAGTTTCTTCACCGATTCTGTGGTGATCTGTCTGAGTTATGCTCAGATTTCTTTATTTCATTGTCTGTTTTTCCTCATCAACCAAACCCATTTTGAAACCATAGATCTGGTGTCCTTTCTTTCCTCTACATCCATCACTTCCCTCCTTTTCCCCTTTCTTTTTTATTTCCTTTACCCTCATGTGAAGCCCTTGATCTGCTCCTACCCCAACATTTCTATTCGATTCTCCTTATCTGATCCTTGCAACTGCTTGTTAAAAGTGAAATTCACTTACCCAGTGGATTATGGGAGTCGTTTTGACATGGGTGTCTCACCCCCCATTCTCCCAAGTTGTTTATCTTTGCGTTTGGTTACTGTCGTTCTTCAGTGACTGTGGCTTCAGTTAGGATTGTCGTTTTTTGGCGATGTTGGTGGTTTTGGCATGTGGTTTTGGGGATCTTAGCTTGATGTGGTGTTGCCGTGGGTCTTCCCAAGCAAGGGTTGTTCCTTGGTTACAACGGTGGCGGCATCGGCCTTTATGGCTAGGGTTTTTCTATTGTTTTTGTCTTATGTTTTTCTTTTAGTTGGGCATTTCTTTTGTTTGTTGGGTTTTTGGTGTATTTGGTATTTGCTGTCTTTTTCTTTGGAGTTTCCTTGGATTTTTGTAACTTGTGTTAGAATGGGTGTACTAAGTTTGGTTTGTGAAACTGGACCGTGTACTCTTTATCTCTTCAAAGAGTATACCGTCCAGTTTCTTTCAAACATCACTTATTGAGCCAATCTTTTGTAATTTTTCACTTTAATCTAATGAAATTTCTCTTGCCCAAAAAAGAAAATGTTGGCTACGTTCTGCAGAGCTTTCAAGGGAGATGTTTCTTTTACATAGATGGTCTATAAAATGGGTACAATGGGTTAGTTGCAAGAGCCAAAATCCAATGTCGGCCCTGAAGGGGGGAACCGAGTGCGACTGCCTAGGGCCCATTTTCAAGGGGGGCCCACAAATTTTTATATTATGTATATATTAATATATATGTACTAAAAAAATAATTGTTGGGTTTATTTATAATGTCTTCGTTACAATTAGGCCTTTCTATTTATTGTGTCAGAGTTGTAGTTATCTAATTTGTTTCTTTGGGCTTAGGCCCGCTTTGTACAAAACCAAAAAAGTTTGGATTTTAAGATATAAAGTTTGGATTCTGCAACTTATTTTTCCTTGATTATTAATTGAAAGCTACCTTTTTATTTCTTTGTATTTCCTTAATTTGTGTTTGGCCAACTTGCTTCATTTTTTCTTTGGCTTCTCACTTGAATCACAAGAAAAGCAAGCCAACATCCTCATCTGCCATGGCAGTGGGTCATTTTTACCCTTGGGTTTACACCTTTTTTTTTTTTATCAAAAGTATATGTCTTTTTTCTGGAAAGTTGGATTCAAGAAGCATGTTTACTTTGAATTGGCAAAGACGAATCTTTGTCTCTCCATATAGTCTTGTGAAAAATTAGTTTTTTTTTTTTTTTTGTTCTCCACAGGGTCTTTCAATCTAAAAGAAATTAGAGAGGTCTCATTGAGGTAAGAAGGTAATTAATGTTTAAGTGTGTGTTTTTCCCTTTTAATTTTTCTCTTATATTCCTATAAATTATTTTTTTTCAATTATTTCTTGACGTTCAATCGAAAATTTCATAATTGATTTCTTGTCAATTGTAAATTGTTTTGCAAAAAATTTAATTAGAGGTCCAATTTAAATTTCACCCCTGGGCCTTCCAAAAGTCAGGACCGGCCCTGCCAAAAACTTAAAGAGCAGTGATAGAAATTTCAAATTTGAATATCAAATAATGTGACACTATATAATTAATTCATACATGACCCACTTTCAGGTTCATTTATTTTATAACAAATATAATAATACATAATTTCAAATCAAAATTTGAAAATCCTAGCATTATTGAAACTTAAATCATCTGACACAAAATCAATTAGTAACATTATTGTCCTTTTCTTATTTATTATTGATGGAGATAATTCCAATAAACTGTTTTCCTTCTATTACGTTTATAATATATTTGGCCAGCAGAGGAGCCCCTCGTAGACTCGTAGTCGTGAATAATGTGCTCCGAGATATGTAGCTCATTTACCTTATTTAATAATCTCCCTCCTTTTGATAAAAAAAAAAAAAAATAATAATAATAATAATAATAATAATAGTCGGTGGAACCTCTTTCACATATCCCAAAACATTATGGTCAGAGATGCTTGGCATTTTAGAAGTTAGAACACATAAAGGACAAATACTACGGAAGCAAAACTCAAACATGTGTCCAAAACTTGTACTTATAAAAAGAGGGTTTGTGTTAGCTCTATCAGTCACTTGTCTAAACCAGTGAATCCAAGAATAGTGGAAAACAAAACAAAAAAATATGGAGTTGGGTTTCTGGTGTTTGGTTTTCACAGCTTCAATCGGTGGGTTTGGTGTCATACTGCTGATCCTAAAGAGAGCAAATGAGTGGCACTTTGTGAGCAGATTGGGTGAAAAGCAATACACTCTGCCTCCAGGTGATATGGGCTGGCCTTTTATTGGTAACACCTTGTCTT
Source organism: Dryas drummondii (assembly GCA_003254865.1). Taxonomy (NCBI): domain Eukaryota; kingdom Viridiplantae; phylum Streptophyta; class Magnoliopsida; order Rosales; family Rosaceae; genus Dryas; species Dryas drummondii. The sequence goes on along the minus strand of QANW01010875.1, from coordinate 2,246,311 downwards.
TCCTCTGTGCTTTAAAATATGGTGATCCAGATTCATTCATCTCCAACTATGTCAAAAGGTCTCTCTCTTTCTCTCTCTCTCTCTCTGCTTCTCACTCAACTGTTCGATGTAAATACATTTTAACTTTTTGCTGCACCAGATATGGTAGCACAGGAATTTACAAGGCCTATTTGTTTGGGAAGCCAACCATCATTGTCACAGCCCCTGAAACATGTAGAAGGGTCATGATGGATGATGTGCAATTCAAGCCTGGCTGGCCAAAATCGACTTCCGAATTAATGGGAAGGAAGTCATTTCTAGGAATGTCCGAAGAGGAACACAAACGACTACGCAGGCTGACAGCAGCTCCAATCAGTGGGCACAAGGCACTGTCTGTGTACAATGAGTATATCGAGGATGTCATAGTAACTTCATTGGATGAATGGGCAAAAGAAGAAAGGCCAATTGAATTCTTGACTGAGATTAGGAAGATAACTTTTAAGATAATCATGCACATTTTCTTGAGCTGTGAGGTTGATCCAATTATGGAGACCTTGGAAAAAGAATATGTTATTCTTAATCATGGTCTAAGAGCCATGGCCATTGACCTTCCCGGCTTCGCTTATCATAAAGCACTCAAGGTGAGATTATATTGGAAAATTTTCTGTATTTCAGTTCATTTTTTTCTGTCAATGCTATTGAGGTTTGTCTATCTATTTCGACACCACAAGACTGCATTATACTGGGGAAGATTCAAAACATGACTAATTTGCTATGATATCATTAAGAGAAGAGCAATGATCACCATATTATATCTAATTGTAAAGTATATATATCAAGTAAACTGAACTTGATAATGATTTTCTTGCATGCATCAGGCTCGAAAAAAGATGGTTAAGATTCTTCAAGCTGTTGTGGATGGAAGAAGGGCAGGGAAGGATGCTAATCCGTCAAAGGAAAGAACCGATTTGATGGATATGTTACTGGAAGCTGAAGATGAGAATGGTAGAAAATTAGATGATGAGGAAATAATAGACATAATCCTCATGTACTTAAATGCTGGCCATGAATCTTCAGCCCATGCCACTTTGTGGGCTACTCTCTTCTTACATGAACATCCAGAATGCTACCAAAAAGCCAAGGTGGGTGCATAATAGATAATACTTGTTAGATGCATTTCAACATGCTTACTAGCCTTCATTTTGTATCCCATTATGAAGCATACATACATACAAGAGAACCTTGCAGATTAATCCTTTTATGATGATTTCCATATTACATAATTTGGAGCACACTGTCAAAATTACTTTCTTTCTCCCTTTATTTTCCAACTCTGCCAACCAATTTTTATGTCTGTGTGTGTGTTATGCTTTGTATTTGTAAATAAATTGTTAGTGTAGAACTCAATAGCTAGGAGATTTGGTTCTGAAGTAAAATTTACGTTTGTCTGCAGTTGGTATTGGTAGCCATTATTCCTACCAATTACACCCCCTTGCAACCGTACCTTGATTTTTTTTCAAATTTTTCCAAGCCAATTTATAGATGTTAAACATTCTTGTCATGTACTCATGTTTCAGGCAGAGCAAGAGGAGATTTTTAAAAGGACATCACCAGAAAAGGGATTGAGCTTTAAAGAAACTAAACAGATGGAATATCTTTCCAAGGTATGTTTTCTGTAGCAGCAAATTAACATCCTGATGATATGTCTTACATGATATGGCACATGTGTACTTTTTTTGGGGGAGTTTGCAGAATATTGATCTATCACCATAGAGTGAGAATTCTAGCTAGTATGCATGTCACACATAAAGTGAAACCCTCATTTTAAACGCTGCACAACAGGGGAAAGTTCTTTGTTACCCAAACCTTCCCTCATATTTCATCTTCAACTATCTCACCTGCTAATATAAATGTAAGTAACAAGTGATAATACTTGGATAAAAAGGTAATCGATGAAACACTGCGCGTGGTTAACGTCTCATTGTATTCTTACCGAGAGGCTGCAACTGATGCCAACATCTCTGGTAAGCCATTAATCTATCTACTTTCTCCATTGCTTGTTTCAATTGTTTCTTGTAAGGAAAGCAATTACTAGATTATGTTGTATCTTCAAGGTTACATAATACCAAGGGGATGGAAAGTAATGATGTGGTTTAGAGGCATTCATTTGAACCCAGAATACTATCCGGATCCAAAGGAGTTTAATCCCTCAAGATGGAATGTAAGCAAGATAATTCACATTATTTAAATGTGATTTTTTTATAGCATATGTAAGCGTTAAATGGCATACCTTAGCAAAGGTAAGTGATCTGACAAATTCAAAATGTGGATTTGTTTTTTTGTAGGAAAGTAAAGCCAAGGCAGGAACTTACATTCCCTTTGGAATAGGAAGTAGGCTATGCCCTGGAAGTGATTTGACCAAGCTTGAAATTTCCATATTTCTTCACTATTTTCTCCTTAATTATGAGTGAGTTCCCTTGCTTCCCATTGGTGCTTTCCACTTTTCTTTGAAACAACTAACTTGAAAGTCACGATTTCCGTTTATAAGGTTTCATTTGGATATGTGGATTATAAAAATGAGGGGTTTGGATTGTAGTGTAAATTGTCTCCTTACATTTTAGAAATATTAATTTTTTATGTTAATGCAAATCACATGTGAAATATTTGTTTTGGTAAATGAGGGGGCACATGTGAAACATTTGACCATTTGACAATGAAAAATGTGCTGTTGAGAATTCATTATCCAAATGACTTAAATATAGAGTTGTCTTCTCAATCCATAACAAGAATGATCAAAACTCTCCGTTTTTATAGCATTTTGTTTGTTAACATGCATATGATGCAAACAATTTAAGTTAAGATGTCACATCCAAATCTCCCATTTTAAATCCATATACCCAAATGCAACGGTCTATTTAGAAGGTGAGATTTCAAATCTAAGGATTATAATTGATTTAATTTATAGCTAGACTATTAGAATAACATTTGCATAATATTGAAAGAATATGAATGTCAAATGATTCATAGAACCTAATCATTTCAAATACATTGTATCTAGTATTTTTTAGTCTTCCTCCTCACTAAAATAGTCTTATTGTCAAAATCATAGTCGTACTTAAATCCTAGGTTCCGTCAAAAACGTATTTGTCATTCTATTAAATTCTATGATTTAACAGTTAACTAGCTATGTGTAGCACTGAAAATGCTATATATGAAATGCTTCATACATGGCACAAAACAAAAATAATTTTTATTTAGTAAATAATATATAAATGGTGTTTGACCTTGAACTTGTTGAGTGCAGGCTTGAACGACTCAATCCGGGAAGTGCAGTGAGGTACTTGCCTCATACAAGACCTAAAGACAATTGCCTTGCAAAAGTTAAGAAGCTTCCATCATCAACTATATAATTAAACAAGAAAAGCTTCATGTCAAACTTGCATCCTTAATTTGTATAAATAAATAAAGAGATAATTAGACTTAAGTTCTTTAGAAAAATAATTTTTAGATGAAGACCCAATATGTTTTAAAATTTCTAAGAAAATCTTTTTAATTCATAATAATTTATAAAAAAAAAAATCATTTTAATTCATAATAAAGTTCTTTTAATTTATAAGGAAATTTTTTTTAATTCATAACAAAGTTCTTCTCTGAAGGGTATTTTCCCTCCTAGAGTGTAGAGTGAGCTTTATAGAGACTGCATGTTAGGTTTTAACTCTGAGATTAATCTCGGAGTTAAAACCTAACATAAAGTTATAAAAAAAAAAAGACTTAATTAAAATTCCTAAATTACTACCGATTTTAGTTTAAGAAATATTTATAAAATAAACTAAACTCTAAGTATTTCATAAATAAATTTATAAATTTTATTATTTCACATCTTGCTCATTCTTGCATGTATCATTAAAAGTTTATGTAGAAATAAAAAAAAGAAAAGAAATATAATTTTTTTTTTTAAGTACAATTCACAAATAAGACTGATAACCCACTTGTTACAAAAATATCTCAACCCGGTTCACTTTTTTTCTTTTTGTTACATGGCAGGCAAAAACCCCTAGGAAAAAAAGAACCTAACTAGAAAAAGATCTGGCCGTGCCTAGACCCAAAAGGTTAAAGATGATGACTCAACTTAGCCATAAGATCAGCAGCAAAATTGGCCTCTCGAAAAACATGGCTGATGGAGCAAGCTCAATCCTTCCAAATGAGACTTTGATAGCAAGAAATAAGGCTAAAAAAGGATGATTTACAATTTTACATCAACTGGGACAGGGACCAGTTCAACAACAACTTGGGAGTCACATTCCACCATGACATGACGAAAGCCCTCATTCCAAGCAAGGGAAAGACCTCGAAACAGCCCCCAAAGCTCAGCCTCCACAGTGCTGCCCAGGCCTAAATTCACAGCAAAACCTTTAATCCACAAACCCAAATCATTACGAAGCAGCCCTCCAGCACCAACTTTCCCAGATCCTTGCCAACAACTACCATCCACATTTAGCTTTATCCAACCTGAGTTTGTGGGAGACCAACTGATCATATGCAAGTGTCTAACAGAACTATTACCAACACAATTATTTGCCTCAAACTAGTCCCTAGCAGAAGACAAAATGATGGCTTGGGGGGCAAGAAGGGATGACAAAACCAGATTGGAAGATAGTGCAGCAACGCCACTTCCAACAATGCCACATGGCAGTGACAAAGATAAGAGACCAGGGAACCCATACTGCCCAATAAAAGAAGATTTTTAGTTAACCACAAGCCACCTATTAAAATCAAGAGCAAAATTCTGCGGTCCATTTTAAATAAAATGCACGTGACATTAAACTCACCTAATACTTGGCAATTATCAATGTGCCACAGTAACTAATAAAATCCAAAAATTTCTTTCAAACTCTTCTTATTTTGCTCAAATTTGACATTAAAGAGTTAGGATTCAAACTATTTCAATCCAAGCACAAATTTTATAACAAATAACTTAAAATCAAAGCCCTAAATTTAAGATTCGATTCATGAAAAAAAAAAAAAAAAAAAAAATCCTCAAAAAACAAACACCTAAAAAAAAAAACCTTGATGCAGGGGCGGTGGCTAGTGTTAATGGTGTTGGTGATTTTCAATGCTGAGTGGTGGTGATGGTGTTAGGTATGCTTGTTGGCTATAGAAAGTAGAATTTTTTGATATAATATTGGGTTTTAGTGAGGGTAGTTTTCAAAAATTCGTTGGGTGTAGTAATAATTTTTTAAAATTTTTTATTTTGTCCTAAGTTTAGAGAATATATTAGGAATGAAAAAAAAGTTTGGACTAAATAGCAGCACCCTTAAATGAATTGTTAAAGTGGACTTCAAGACGGCTTGGCTTTTGGTAAGGCTTCAAATGGGTTTGCAATTTAGGCAAGTCTCCATATGGGTTTTGGGTTTAAGGATCCATACGAATTGCCAAATGTGCTTGGCTTTGCGATGCTCTAGATGGAAATTGCTTAAATAGATTGAGAAATTTTAGAACGACTCCCTTTTTAACTTTCCAAACCCCACATGTTCACTACACTTCATTCATTCAAGTAAAACATAAATACAATAGAAAGGGAAATAAATAAACACCTTTTTTGTAGCCAAAAAAAAAATAAACACACTTTTTTTTGGAGAATAAAATAAACACATTTAACTTAGAGCCTGCAGTAGTACTTTCATAATATTTGACAAGAACTTATCAAACATGAAACCTTAAACAGCTGAATATCAGTTAGTTCAAGATAATTACTACTTGGCCTGCTTAATGGGCTGCATCTTCTTCCTCGCAAAATTTCGTGTATTCCTTAGGTCCCAACAAGGATTCTAATTCTGATGGATTTCTGGGCTTCACCTTGATCATCCATCCGTCTTCATATGGGCTTGAATTGATCTTCATAATAAAATACACCCAAAACAAGTATAAATAAAGTTTATAACTTATGTATGCAGTGAGTATAAATAATGAGAAACATTGCCCTACCCGGCAATATGGTGTATTAAGTCGTAAAATTGTTAATTTAAATCATCTGCATTCTTTAAATGTTTAGTTCAAATTGAAAGTATAATATAACATGTCAAATTTTCTAGTAAAAGAAGATAACTTTGTAAATAATATGCATGTGTGAAGTAAGACAATTATTTAAACATTCAAAGGCATCATGTCATGCCCTTGTGATTGGCCCCAATTAGTGAGGGAAGGTGTTGAAATGATTTTTTTTTTTTTTTGTTGAGAAGAGTCAGGATTAATATAGGTCAAGAGTTTGATTCCCTCTAATATATGTAACCAAAAAGAAAGTATGGCATCGTGCCCTCACACTCTTTCTTCTAAAGATTTCGAATAGCAAGTCTTTAGAGTTAGCCCAAATGGTGAGGAAGGATTTGATTCCTTCTCTAATGTAACAAAAATAAAGAAGTGTGAATATAACATTACCCGATAAATATAGCATTTTCATTTTGGAAAGAATGGTATCGGTAAAAGGTAAGGAGATTACCAAACCAGGGGTTTCAGTGAGCTTTGAGTTAATCTCAACAACATCACCAGAGATTGGGGAATTTATATCACTTGTTGCTTTCACACTTTCCACAGCTCCAAAGCTGCCTCCTTGGGACACTGAGGCACCAGGTTCTGGCAGCTCCACAAACACCACTTCTCCAAGATGGTCCTGAAACAGAGCACATATTTTCTTAGTCAATACATCATACATGCATTTTTCTTTACCTAGAAATTTTTTTGTTTTTTTTTGTTTATTCTGTTTTTTCAGAAGACCCGATTAAAGAAAGTGGAAAATTAAGTGTGTATTATTGTAAATTGAAACCAAATGTCAAAAGGGAAAGGAGAGAAGGGTGTAAAAAGTTGTGGAGAAAGAACACACAATCTGTGTGTGCTTTAGTGATATATTAACCTGAGCATGATCAGTGATACCAATTGTAGCCACAGAGCCTTCATGCTTCACCCACTCATGTGAAGATGCATACTTCAACCCTTCCAAAACTGCAAATCCAACACAATTAACACCAAACATTACAATCCTTGAATCCATTGAATACATAGCATTGTAAGAGATTGAACCATTAACTTATCCAAAATTTAACCCCTTACTCCACTCTTCCTCTCTATTTGGGCTTGTCCCAAAGACTTAATTTTTGGGATAAGCCCAAATAGTGAAGAAGGATGGAGAAAAACAATCTAATGTGAAGAAGCTATATTGGATGAAGCTTCAACCAATATATATATGCATTCAAAATGGTTTTGATCATGTATGCATTGTCAGCTTTGTTTGATTATAGTGAAAAGGTAGCCATTCTACAATATATACCACAAAACTTGCTGACTTGTTACCACTAATTTCTTCAAAATGTAAAGAGAAACTAAGAACCCATTAAAGTTCATTAAGTTTTGAAGATATTATAGAGTACACGTACCAGTGGAAAAGCATCGGGATAGAGAAAATGCAGGAGAGAGGTGGGTTTTGGAGGCACAAGAGATTCTGAGTGCATTGGCCGTAGAAGAAGCCCACATTCTCAGTGCCATATTTTTATTTCTCTGCAGCCTGCGTACGTTATCTCTCTCTGTCTGCAGGTTATCTCAAACAGACTCCAAAGGCTAATATCAAAGAAAGAAGGACACAGTTCGGATATGTCGTTTTATCTTGGATGAATGGTTGGCAACAAAAGCCTCATCCTCAGTCTGAATACAAAGACCCTGTTTTTTTTTTTTTTTTTATCTTTATATGTTATTCTTATGATTTCAACCTGTTTTAAATTTTTAATTGAGAGTTAAAAAAAGGAAAAATAAAAGAAGTATAAATAAAAAGAAATCAAACATAAAAATATGAAAATATTTTAATTTGAAGGGATGGCAACAGGGTGGGGCGGGCCCAAGTTTACCCTCCCCATCTCCGTCCCTGCAAAAAATCTCTATCTCATCCTCGCCCTATTCCCCATCGGAGATTTCCCATCCTTGTCGGGGAATCGAATTCCTTGCATGGAATAGCCGAACATCTTTCCCATTTATATTAAAATATAATATCTAAGCAAAATTAAAATTTCAAACTATTATATGCTATATGTAAATATAATATAGGGTCAATTACAGGAAAATCAAAAATATAATTTTAAATATCAAAATGGTCAATGAATTATACCAATAATGTGCATTGACTAAAATGAAATAACAAAAAAAGGCATAGTAATAATCAGACAAAAACCAAAAAAGAATTTACAGATTATGTCACTGAGCTGACATGCTGGATGTCATCAGCGTTCAATTTTTAAAAGTTACATATAGCTCAATAACAATCACAAGCTAACATGTGGCAGTTTTAGGTTAAATAACTAACTAACTACCATTAACATTAATCCAATGTAATTAACATACTAAACTTGGTGGTTGTGTGATAATCACTGTTTTTAAATTGGTAACTGTGTTAGAGTTACTGCTTTTGAATTGTAACTGCGTGTTAATATTTTTGAATTGGTAAATGTGTGATGGTTATCATTTTGAATTGGTAACTGTCAAACATGTACCATTTTAAATTAGTGATTGTGTAACAGTCACCATTTTTTAGTCAAATCCTCTCTCTCTCTCTCTCTCACTCATTACTCATCAGAGTCTCACACAATTAATCAACAACAATTTCGATCTATATCGTCATCATAATATCATATTGGGGGGGGGGGGAGATTAGAATTAGAGATTGATAGAAAAGCAAGGATATAGGTTCGTGTGAGTAGGAAACAAAAAATATCTATTCTAGTTCTATCATCAGCTATGGGTTCAAATCTAAGAGAAATTCTCAAGAATGTTTGCTACCCTAAAATTTTCTTCTCTTTCCTAATGATAAAGTGATTCTTTCAGGGCCGTTGCTTGTCACATGAGTGTGAATTTCATATTTTCGTATGTGAAAAGAAGTATAAATATCTCCATATATCAGACGTATACACACACTCAATATTCTAATTACATAAATAATTACAATACTTTAAACAAGAGAGAGAGAGAGAGAGGATCCAAAAAGAGTGGTGTTATACTTTGGATACCAACTTAGCCAATGAGAACATTTCTTTGTTGAAAACAAAAAACAAAAAACAAAACAAAAAAGTTATTGAATTTAGTCTGGTGTAAATATGGGAGAAGGTAAGGACAAATTAGGTAATTCATGCAACCTAAAATGGCTGACATAAGTAATTGGGTATGGGCCCATGGACCATTATGGTAAAAAAATAAAAATCCACATTGACTATTTAGTATTTAGAAATGTTTGGTTGATTTTAATGTAATTTTCTATATAGTATATGTATAATAATTAAAGTAAATTGTTGAACACATTTCATAGCATTTTTTTCCTCTAAATCATACATTTTAGTCTTTTTTTTTTTTTAGCATTTTCAGTAACTTATTTACTATTTCAAATATAGGTAAATGTTGGGTAATATTAGTTTTTATTTTATTTCTTAGATTTTTTTTATTATGGGTTTTTTTTTATTAGTTTTATGTGTTTTTATTATTTTTTTCTAGGAGAGGAAACAGCCCAAAGACAATAAAAGAAATTAACCCAGCCCAAAAAAAGAAGAAGAAGAAGAAGAAGAAAGAACCCCAGATAAGGCACAAGCCCAAACTCAGCTAGGGTGGGTGCTGAAAAGCCACAGAGTCCTAAGGAAGCTTCCAAGAAAGTTCCCTGCCAATCTCTCTCCAAACAATCGTTGTGGTTCCACTACTACAATAATGTAAATAGACAACACTTAATAGATAACGGTTTTGTTAAAACTGTTGTGTAGTTTCAAAGCATAATGATTTTTAAAAAAACTGTTGTCTTAATACATGAAATCTCATGATTTTTGGGCCGTTGATTGTTTATGTTTTGTCTAAACAACGTTTTTAATTTTTAAGCATTGTGTAAGCGAGAGATTTATAAAAAACCAGTGTACAATGATTTCATTAAAAAAAATTACTGTAGCTTAGGCCAGTTGTGTAATGTCTCATTCCTTATATTTTCACATTACCTCTATCACTTAGTCGAAATCCCTCTACTTCTCAAACCTCTCTCTCTCTCTCTCTCTCATGTCGCACCCCTTCCCCCTAGTCCAGCCAAACTCTCTATGTCTCTGTCTCTGTCTCATTTCTCTTCTTCATTTTAGCCAACATGATTACAATTAAACAGATTTCATTGCCACTTCCAGAAAACCCCAAAAAAATTAGGGATTTTGATACCCACTTCAAGATTAAGGTAAGATTTGCAATCGGATACACGAAGAGCTCACGGAGTGGAAGGTCAATCCTCTGGCAGATTTCAACGTTCTAGTCTTGGCCCCGACGGTGAGTTTTGAGCTTAGCTTGTTGGTAATTTCATCTGGGTTTGTGTGTTTTTGCGCGAATCAAGCTGGAGCAGCAGTGTTGTTTCCTCTACTACAGTTGTTCTTCCACCGTGTTGAAGTTTCATCGGGTTTTACTTATTTTTTTGTCTATTTCATGATTAGGTTCTTCTTCAAAGTTAGGGTTTTTTTTCTACTTTTTTGTTTAAATTTCAGTTTAGATGTTTTAATTTTAGGGGTTTTGTATTTTTGTTTGCTGGGTTTTTTTTTATTTGGTGTGATGGTTATCTTGTGAATCTTTTTAATTTTTTTTGGGCTAAGTTGTGATTTAGTTTTCTTGGTTTTTTATTTTGATTTTTATGGTCACTTTTGACAAATCTTTTTGTTTTATACCTTCTAAGAAAGGGAGATCGAAGAAAAAAGCCTTATATTACAGGAAATAGAGGAGTTTTAATTTTTTTTTTTCCTGGGGAGTCTTTACAAAATAGCAAGTCAGAGAATTGAGTTTATAAGTAAAGCATTGTTGTAACTGGGCATACTTCCTTAGATTAGGGACCCTCAATAGTTCTACATAGCTCCAAATCATTATTTTTTATTTCCAAATTTGATGGATCTAGTAATTTGTAGTAAACATTTAACTTGTATACTTGGGTTTATTTTGTCTTGGCCCTTATTTAGAATGGCCTGCATTTTGCAGAATTAATGTTACAACTAATATAGCAGAGTGGGGAGGTTTAAAGGTTGGGAAATTGGACACTAATATAGCAGGAAAAAGAGAGATAGAGAGAAAAAAGAGGGGGAGAGAAAGAGAGATAGATGAAGAGATAAGGACACTTCATGATTGAAATATGAAAGCAAGGGTTGGAATATATATGGAGGACTAGCTAGATGGTGATAAATAAATTATAATAAAATAATGGGTTAAATAAAGGTTAAGAAGAACATGGTTGCAAATTTGAAGCATCAAGAACCCCTCTCCTTTAATTTTGAAAGCAAGCCAATTCCTTTTGACTGGAGGCAAAGAACAATAACAAAGCAATCGGTGTAGGCAAGATCACTTTACGCATGTCTATTTTTGCATATTTTTTATCTCTCTTTTTTATTTCTTTGTTCAGAAAATAAATATTTGGTGAAAGCAATCACTTACTAGCTGTCTCATGTGCAAGCTAGACTATTTTCTTTTGGGTTAACTTGCTTGTATCTACTTTTGGGCTGACTTGAACTTGTTTGCCATGTGTATTTGTAGACTTTGCAGCACCTAAGAAAACTTGCAGCAAACATTGTTACGTGGGGCTTGGAGCAAGAGAAATAATTTGTTTATTTCTTTGGTAGTTTAATCCCTTTCACATGTTCTCTTTTTGCTGACTTTGGATTTCCATACTTTTCCTTTGTCTTAAACCAACAGTAGCTGACCCTTTTTATTAATTTGCAAGTGCCAACTAACTCAGAAGGAATTCAATACCCCCATAGTCCTCCACGTGAGACTTCAAAGAGTGAGGTTCCTTTTCTTTATAATGGACATAATTTCTCCATCCATTTTTTTTTCTTGTTGTCTTTTTTTCCCCATTCTCTAATACATGCTTTTTTTTTTGTTTCGGCAAGGAGGGAAGAGAAGAGACCATGTTCTTGATTTATTTCTCCAGGTGCCGATTGCCACTTTTTTTTTTTTTTGCTATTTTTTTTTTTCACATGACTTTGTTGAAAGCCTGCTCTTTCATCTTGCTGCAAGCCACTCGAAAATCAAGACTTAAGGCACAAAGAAAATGAGTCACTCCTCTTTTATCTTGATGGCTGCAATCCCTTTTTTATTTTATTTTTTCTTTTAGCAAATCACAAGACTAGCTTGTGTTATTTTCCTGCAGGAAAGGTGCCGAAGCAAGCCATATCTTCTTTGGAATTTAAAGTGAAAAGTCAGACCTCTATATATATATTCATATGTATCTATAAATTCAAGAAAAGCATGTGTATTCCTCAGTGACTTTTGTTATTTGAATTGCCTTGTGATTTGGAATTGTGTCAGGTATTGATGGCAGCATGGGATACATTTCGAGCAATTGCCTATAACTAGCTGGAGATATAGGCTAAGAGGGTCCCGCATTTTTTTTCCCATATTTGTATCCCACCTGATGTGTCATTACTTTACTGAAAGGATATTTACTTTTTCTTTTTTATGTTTTATTTTTAAATTTTTAGTATCCAATGTATGAATGCCATGTAAGATGGTATGAAATTGTGGTATAAAAATGTGGTAAGTGTAGCATTGTTGTTTCTTTATTGGAGGTTACGAATGATAAAATTGATGGGCCATGTATGCTCTTTTAACTTTACAGGAAATTGGACATCTATCAATGTATACCTGCGAATAAAAGTTGTGCATGAAACAATTTTTCGCTAACTATGGTTTTATTTTTTTTAATGGTCTTTGGGTTAATACTTTAGACTTCCTAGTCAATATGTACTTAAGTGAATTTTTTGTATCTTACATTAGCTGAAAGGTTTGGGAATTAATGGATGGTTGGGACGACAAATGAATATTTTCACTTATGATGATTTGCAATAAATTGGACTGGAGATGTATAATTTTATAACTCGATATGCAAGAGAACCACTCAAAATTAACTTGTTTATTGGTAGGTAAATTAATAGATCTTGCAGATATGGTTAAATGACTTCTGCAAAACTAGAACTTAGAATTTTTTATTTTTGTCTCAGCATTTTTAGTTAGATCTTTTTTTAGCTTGATCTTTTAGTTTCAATCAACCTACTTTGCTTTCTTTTTTTCTTTTTAATTATTTGCAGGTTTATTAAAACATAAAATCAAGGAAGCCTACTTTTATCATCAAAGTTCTAAATCAGGTTCCCTAGTATTTTCATACTTCATATTATGAAAGGAAAAAAAATCCTATTGAATTTTTTTTATAGTAAATTTAAAATAATAGATGCAATTATCAACTGGAGACTCCAAAACATACAACATCTTCTTGTCTAAATTAGTTGTTCTTCTTCTGAATGCTACTTGAGATTCTTACATTTATTATGGTAATCATGCAGGTGTGAGTAGATCTTATCTCTAAAACATGTGAAACAAAGTAATGAGGGGATGAGAACAAAATCTTCTATAATGGGGCTTTGGAGATCACACAATGAGTTGAAAGAACAAGTACTTTTTATAGTTTTTTTAACAAGTACGTTTTATAGTTATCAAGTTACTTAATTACTTATAACCTTTGGGTTGTTAATTGGCAAGAGATGTGTGAATGGATTTGCTATCATGACTTTGTAAACTCCAATTTCAATTTAATGAATTCATGGATTTTTTTGAGTTGTCAATATTTGTGGATTTCTTTAGATGCAACAAGCATGGATTTAGTGGGATTTAATTCAAATTGGATGTGCAAGCAGGGAATTAAAAGGGATTTAATTGGTGCAAGTAGGGATATTAAAATGTGAATCAAACAAATGACAGTTTTCAATTTAAAAAAATTGTATTAATCAAACCTAGACAATGGTTTTTTTAAATGGTTTTTTTAAAAAAAATACTTGTCATACGCATATCTTAAAATTACATATAAATTAAAACAAGTTGTGGACAATATTATTATACAACGGTTTTAGGTTATAAAAGGATGTGTATATATAATTAAAACAACATGTTTTAGTTAAACTTGTTGTTGGAAATTTGAATAAACAACGGATTTAGATAATCAACATATATGTATATGCAATTTAAACAACATTTTTTAGTAAAAACTGTTGTTGAGTATCTCATGTAACAATATTTCTACCAATTTAATACTTAATTATGCAACGGTTTTTCTTAAAACTGATGTTTAACAGTACTTTTGACAACTTTTATAATAAATAAGTATTGTGAAATTACTACTAATATAATAGTTTTATATCTGTAAACGTTCTGTATTGTGTTACGAGACAACCGTTTTCGATGAAAATCATGCATTTTCGTGGACACTAGACAACAGTTTTAAATTATAATTGTTGTATGAAACAATTTAGACAACAGGTTTTAACCGTTGTCTGAATAGGCTATAGATGTCACTCGCCTAGACGACGAAATTTTGGGCAAATAAACAACGGGTAAAAACTGTTGTCTATTAACTTCATTGTAGTAGTGTTCGACCTCGTTTTGTTGTCATCTATAATCTACAGATTCGTACACTTTGCAAGTATAATAAAATTGAACAACATAGGCTCGTTTGGTACGTCAGACTGTTGTGAGACCCAAAATTTTCAAAATTTATTTTGAAATTTTTCTTTAATTTCTAGAATTTTTCTAGAAATTGTTGGGCGGAAAATCGTATTTTTCACCTTAAGCTTTAATTGTTTGACCAACTTTTACTAGGGTTTTGACCCAAGTTAGACCTTTAAAATGTGGTACTTTTACTCATGAACCCAACGGAGCAAGTCTTGTACTATTCCGAGTCCGGAAAATTATTTTATGAATTTCCCAAAATTTCATTTTTAAAAGCATTTTATCCTAGTTTGTGGAGCTTGAAATTTTTTTAAAGGGCAAATTTGTAATTTGACCTCATAGTTAATTAGTACTAGTCGATACGGGTTCGTAGTATTTTTCGGGATATTTTTCCGAGTCCCGAGCTATTTTTAATTAATTTTTGAAGTTAAGAAATATAGGAAAAATAAAATAAAATAGGAAATCACCAGATCGCGCCACGTGGCACGATCTGGAGTGTCCATCGCTGCATGGCAGCAAGATCTGATGACTGCATGTGCAGCCAAGTGTTAGTGCACATGTCACGTGTCAATTCCTCATTGGCCCATTTTCTGACGGTTGACTTGAGTCAACCCGGTCAACTCGGATGAGTCAACCGAGTTGACTCACTCACTCTCCCTATAAATAGTGGCGTGAATCCCAGCTGATCTTCACAAATTCAGCCGCACACTTTCCCAAGAGAGAGCTTCTCTCTCCTTTCTCATCTTTTCTCTCTTTTTCAATCTTGTTTTGAGTTTATCTTGAGTTCTAAAGCTCCGATCGACGATTCGATTTCGCCTACGCGATCGTGGCGACGAGCTCTTCAATTCTAGTAGTGTGAAGGCTATGTTTTGATGAAGTTTTAAAAAAATCATTTCTGAGCTCCATAGGTAATTTCTTGATCCATGTCGAATTTCTGCTAAAATTTTTTAAATAAATCTCTTGTTAATTAGGCTATTTTAATCTTGTTACTTAGAAAGTCTAGTAGTAACGAGACTCTGCCCGTGGGAATTCTTCAACAGGTATATCCTTAACCCAGCTTATTTAATCTGCTGTTGTTTAAGTGGTAGTTATAGACGAAACGCCGTTTAACTGTTATTATTAAATGAACTTAATAAATATTGAGGTCATATCAGTGGTAACCAAATAACGTGATGACTAAGGTCAGTCCATGAGCATACATGCGTTGGGTACTGAGCCAGAGCTCCCTTAGTTTCCCCATGCACTGACCTGGTCACGTTGTAAGGTTCATATCTGGTCAACCTCCTCGACAATAAATTAAAATAAACTTAGAAACCACATGGTCTAACATGACTGTCTGCCTCGGGGAGCAATGTCATGCCGGATCAAGAATTTAGAGAAGCCTAGCAAGTTACGCTAGTGCCAAACCTCTAAATTTTACCTGGTCTTAACAGACAAGGTCGAGAGTACGTTTAGTACGTTCCTAATAGCTGTTGTCGGATTCGGATCTCCAGTTTCCCAATAGGTACAAGCGGGACCTAGACACAGGAAAGGGATTAGGCAAGGGTCACACTTTGGTAAAGCAGGTAGGGGGAAGGTACCATATCCCGGTTATTGGATTTCCTGCTTATTGTCGTACTATATGTATATGAAAATATCTTTCACAAAGAATGTGCATGATTTTTGTATGGCATATTTGTGTGATTTTCTGTGTGATACCTTGGACGACCTGAGAGTAATGGGCATGTGTTGTGACCTTGGGTTTCGATCCCCTAAACCTCCGGAAGGGTAAGTACGGACTGGTTAGTCGAATGTCCTTCTGGGGAGGTTAACCAATGTGGTATTACCAAGTAAATGGATACTCTCACCACAGTATCGAGGTGGTGGTTGAATTTCCAATATTGGCGGTTGGCCTGTATGTGATCGGTCGCAGGTATGTTTCTGAACTATGTCATGTGACAGGAAGAATTTTCACTGAAAAAGATGTATGAGCATGCAAAGACTTTACTCACGGATTATTGGCATAATTATCTTTATCATTACTGGCTTTGGTTACAATATTATTGGTATTGATACTCTGTTTTTGGGTGTACATTGCTTTCAACTATTTTCCTTGAAATCCTATATTTTCGAGTATTATTTCAAACCTAACCAGGATTTTCCCTCGAGGGGAAGCGATGAACGTATGTGACGCTTACCCCCTACTATACTTTTATGAGTGCAGATAATCCAGTTGTTGGAGACCAAGATTGAGGTCATGGGTGTGGCACTTGCAGCTTGTCAGTTTCAGCCTTGCTATCTTGTTTAGATCCTTTCTTTGGATCTGTGGTGGTGTTTCTCTTTCATCCTCGTAGGTGGCATATCCCAATGGCTATCCATGAGTCCTATTTGTTGCACCACTTTGTTGAAGACTGAATCACTCTGGCGTGGGTTGGACTATCCTGACATATATGTTTATCTACTGTTTACTATGTAGCATTAGGGTTAGTGTATTTGAAACATATAACCCTCACGGGTTGGTACTCTTTACTATTATTTATAATGTGAGACATTTTCAGTAATTTCTTTCGCTGTATTTTTACTACTCTGATCCAACCCGGGTTTTTCAATAAAAAGGGCTTAACTCGTTTTAGAGAGCTTGGGAATATAATACTCGGGTTAAGGGGTATTATAGTCTCAGGATCTTTAAGACGGGTGCCGCTGTGGTGTTCCCAGTTTCGGGGCGTCACAACTGTACTGACTAATTTCTATCATATAGTATTAATATGTTCCGAAGAGTACTGACTATTTATTGAGAATATTATCAGGCGATTGGTACTGTTCCGAATAAAGAGTCTGACTAAGTTATATTGTATTTGGTACTCCGTCGAATAGTAGTGGATCAAACTATTTTTTAAAATTCTTTGATAACTCAGTGGAAATTGAAATTTATATGACACAAATTAATTTTGGCAAGATTCATATGACAAGAAGAGGAAATATATAAAAAAAGAGAAGATAAGAGAAGAAAGAAGCAAGACGAAGGATATTGGAGAAAGTATAAGAGAGAGAGAGAGAGAGAGAGAGAGAGAGAGAGAGAAAGAAAGTGTGTGTGTGTGTGTGTGTGTATGTGTGATGGATATCTGAACAAGAGTGAAGAGAATAATATGTGGAGAAGACAGCAGAGAACCCTAGGGAGAAGAAGATGAAAATAACGTCTGTTGGTTTTCACATAGAAAGCGTGTTTTTGTTTTCCGAGTCTTTGTAATTAAGTGTGTATTATCTAATCCCGAGTATGTGGGTTGTATTAGTTAATCAGGTAAGTATATAGAGTATTAAAAGTTCAGTTCGGTTTGCATAATCAGATAATTAAATAATACAAGTTGACACTAAATAATTGACATAGACTATTTATTCCTATGCAGAGTCTAATACAGTGTACAAAACATGTCCTAAATGTATATAATACATGTATAGTATTAAAACAAAGATGATGAAAGTAAACACATATAGTGTATATGAATAATGGTGATATACATGTTGCACAATGCATTTTATTTTTTAAATATTTATATAACTAAACTTAAAGGACAATGATTTAACCTACCACAAAACTTATAACCATTCTTTTCTTTTATTTATGAAATATTTCATTGACCTACTAGTAGTTATTCATATTATTAAGTTAATCAATAAGGTACAAGATCATCCAAAAGCTGAGAATGAAGCTAAACTGGAACCTTATCCACTCAACTAACAACATCATAACAACTAATTGAATATTTAGTTAAAAAGAGAAACTTCCTTGTAAGTTCTGTAATAGAGATATGACTAATTTGATATCTCAACCCAATTAATAACATGATGACACATATGCTCTTATATTTTATCACATAAAACTTTCTCTAATTTTAAGATAAAACATATCTCATGGGATGCCAAGTCAGCTCTTATCTCTGTTATAGGTACGTTTTTTCCTGAGTAAAAATACAAGTAGCCCAATACAATTAAGGGGAATAAAATAACAACTAGAATTAGAAAAGAATAATGAAACCCTGTTTTCCACATCCAACAGCGGCCATCAAGTGCTAAGTCCTCATCCTACCTCTATAACTAATGAACAATTGCCTAAATATCATGTCCCAAAGTAATAAATCTAAACCCAGCGCCCAAAGTGAATTCCACCCAATAATTGCCAAAATCCTTGATTATTGTTCATAGGGGTGCAACTTGGGTTCGAATCCAACCCGGTGTTTGAACCCGTGTGGAAGGGTTTTAAAAAGTCAAAACCCGGCCAAATCCAAACCCAACCTCAACCTGCATTTTTGGATTCGGCTTGGGTAGAGGTCATGCCCACCTAAGCTTAAATTCCAACCCAAATTGTATTAGTATCAGAGACGGATCTACTAAGGGACAACTTGGTTGCCTAACCACCCACCCGCTAGAAAACTCTTGCCAAAATCACTGGTTTGACCCCCCAGAATAACCAATACCTGCAAGCACGCCAACAACGTATTCGATGAAATGTCTGAATAGTTTGACCTCTTGGGATAAAATTCCTGGATCCGTCACTGATTAGTATTATACTATAATTTATATAATAGTTTATATTTTAGTTTAAATTAGTAATATAGTATTTACTTTATATAATGTCAATTTATATGTTAATGTTGAAGAGAAGCTAGAGATCCTTGAGGATGTCAAAAGATGTATTATATCTTAATTTTTTTATAGGGTTAATCCCAACCAATTTGTGCTGTGATTTCGCAAATTGAGTCCAACCCAAGGAAATTAGGCAACCCGAATTTAGGTTGGGTTAACTTATTTGCAACCCGCCTAAACCATAACTCAAGCTTGAACCCGAAAAATAAAGCATGCGTTGAGCTTGGGTTGACCTTCCAACCCCCTCTCCAACTTGATCGAGTTGCACCCCTAGTCATGGAAGAAAGATGCCAACATGAGGAAGGGCAATTGCCACCACAACCTCCTCTATCCAATTAGGGATGTTTGTTCTAGCGCCTCCAACTCCCTTCACAAGATTAATCCCAAAATCTGCAAAGAAACTTGAAAAAGAAACCAATAATAAACTAACCAGAGTTCATCTATATGGACAATAAGCCAAATAAAAACTCTAGACAAACCCTCCCTAAAAATAAGAAAACGACTCGACAAACCAAAAGTAAACTAGAGTTTATGATGGAACTATAGACAAACTCTCTTTAAAATCAAGAAAGGGACTTAACAAGCTAAGATGATTATATCACTAGCCTGCGAAATACCTAGGTCGCTGCAGACAAAATTTTGGAGTTTTTTTTTTTCTCTCGCAAGCAGCTAGAGTTGGAAGACCACAATGTTAGTGTGTAGTTTAAGTCATAATCAAGGCGCAACATTTATTTTGCAAGAACTAAGAAGGCACAACATAAACCAAATCTCAACCACATGATGACACGCCCTTGCAATCAATGCAAAAGAAGAATCCCAATTTACTCTCGGCCTATAAGATTTTCTATCTTCATAAAGCACTAAAAAGTGCTTATGTAATACAAAAATATTATAAATGTTATTTTGCTCTATAGACTATTGTATTTGTATAAATTTGTTTCTCGTACTTTTATTTTGGAAAATGAAATATAGTGCACTATAAAATGACATTTATAGTGCTTTTGTATTATATACGCACTTTTTAGTACTTTACAGGGAAACGCCTGATGAAAAATCTTATAGGCCAGAGTATATGCTAAACATTAACAAACCTATTTAAAGGTTTTTAAAATGCTTTTAGTAGGGGTGAGCATTTTATCTGTGCATCACCAAAACCGGCCAAACCGCACCGATAAAACATCATAAAAAATCGTGTTGACCAAAAAAAGTCAACACTGAAAAGAAAACTGCACCGGTTCCTTCCGGTTTCGATTTCGGTTCCACACTTCATTTAACCAAACCGCACCGCATAAATAAAACAAATATATTTTTATATTTTATACCATTTTTATACATATATATACTATTTTTATATACTTTTTATACATATTTGTACCATTTTTATATACTTTTTATACACATTTTTATGTTCATTAACTTGTAGTTGTAGTCATTGATTATATAATTATATTTATTTTTAACTTTTAAGTTTTAAGCACTAAAACAAAGTTCAATATGTGAGCTTTTTTGTTAAATTTATTGAATCAACTTATAAACTTTTATTTTTTTTGCCAAAACTTATTAATTAGGTTGAGTTTGCTTCATTAAAATAATTGGGCTTAAACTTAAAAAAACAAAGTTGAAGCCCAAAAAATGCTAATCTGAATAATAATTCATTAAACTCAGAATCGTAATGAAGAACCACCCCGAACCGCAATTTAAATAATTTAGTTTGATTTAGTTTTTCTTTCTTTTTTCGATTTTTAGCACCAAACCGCACCGAACCCGCCCTAGCTTTCAGGCCTTCTAAAAATATTTTCAAACAATAAATTTTCCAACCCAAACACAGAACTCGTACGCTTTTCTAATTCCAATATACGAGCTCAAAAGTCAGATTAAGTTGGATTCGATTGTGTTGAACCAATCCATGTTCCACCCGCTCGTAATTTTAGAGGGCGAGATGGTTTGCCCACTAAGCCCGACCCGTTAAGCAAAAGCTCCCTCCGTTGCAAAGCGATCAAGAGCTTCAGAACAGGTGTGGCGAAAGCCAGTTGGGGAGAGTCATCGGTTCTGTGACCTCTGAGAGTTTTACAGAACGCCTGAAATACAAAACAAAGTCCGAAGCCAAAACCCCGAGAACGGACTCTGTCTGAATTTGGAGACGGTCGACGAAGACCCAAGGAAGAATTGAGGTGGTGAGCTGGTGCTTGATGTGGTATGGGTGAGATTGTTGAGGAGGAGGAGTTGATACCCATTATTAACAAAAACAACAGCAACAATGGTGAAGAGGAGTTTCAGAACAAGAAGAAGGTGGAGATCGTTGTAAAAACCATTGGCCCAGCTCGCCCTTCTCGTCTCCAAGTCCTCTCTCCCATCAGAGTACGCATGTCTTTCCCCGTCTCTCTTTTATAGCTGTCTGTGTTTATATATCGATGCATATGATTAAGACCCAGATTCTCAGATTGCTTTTGGGAAATTACTTGGTTTATTTAAGTTCTGTTTGTTTGTAATGTTTTGTATGCATGATGGATTAAGAGTTTAAGACCCGGATTAGAAATTCTTGATTATTTGGAGTGATGTCCATGAAATGCAGAATTGGAACAATGTCTAAGTCGAGCAATTCACAAATTATCTGGTAATGTTTAATGTTATATTGCTGCTCTCTTTTTTCGAGGCTTGACCAAAATCTAGGTTTGTATGTGGATGCATGATTAAGGCCTAGATACTGTTATTGCATTGGGAGAATTTCTTGGTTTATTTTAAGTTCTGTTTGTTGGTGTAATGTTTTGTATGCATAATTGATTAAGACCCAGGTTAGAAATTCTTGACATTTGAAATGATTTGTGACTTCACGAATTTAACACCCATTGGTAAGAGGAAAATTGCAGAACTGGAACAATGTCCAAGTCAAGCAATTCACTAATTGCCAGTATATCTTGAATGTTATATTGCTGCTCCCTTTTCAGAGAAGACCGAAAGCTGGGTTTCGATTTGACTGCTTTACCAAATCGTTTATAGAACCACTTTAACGGTTGTTCTTAACTTAAGGTCTCTTAGTCTTATGGACTCATCTCCAGTTTTGTTGACCCATGTATCATTCTAGGATCAGGTCTTTTTATTCTCCAAGCATTAAGAGAATGTGTATCTCTACTCGTGAGAGACCTCAACATAGCCCTGAGAACTTTATGGTGACTAAATCAGGGGCATAGCTAGGAACATTTATAGTGATGAACTAAACTAATTCATTTTTTTAAGTAAAACAGTGTTTCAGCAGAATCTAGTCTATTTTTTATTTGCCAAATTTATAATCTATTAAGATACTTTTAGTACTCATTTTTACATCATCAACTACTCTCCTGCCCCTTCCAAGCTTGAAGAATTTTCCTTTACTTGAGTGTTTGATGATGATCTGACATTATATATTTATAACCTATGGTAGTAAAAAAATGGCTTAATTATGTTTTTACCACCCATAGTTTCAGTTGATTCTCACTTTACCACCCAGATGTTTGTTTGTCCCACTTTACCTCCTACAACTATTTTCATGTCCCACTTTACTTTTTTCCATCCATTCCGTCACCCAAGCCGTAAAAAATGCTGATGTGACAAGGGCATTTTGTCACTAATATTGACGGATTAGCTAACGGAATGGACGAAAAAAGCTAAAGTCGGACACGGGGAATAGTTGTAGGTGGTAAAGTGGGATAAATAAATATCTGGGTGGTAAAGTGGGAATCAACTAAAACTATGGGTGGTAAAAACACAATTAAGCCTAAAAAAATCCTACACAAATGATTAGTAAGTGATTTTTTTTTTTTTAATTCACTTGCCTTTTAACATACAACCAGGAGCATATGCCATAGCATAATTATTACTTTGTTTTAAAACATCAGCAGCAGCTCTTCTCTTTTACACACTACACTATACGTTTCATATATGAAGAAGATGTAGTTTCACATTTAAAAGCTATATGGTAAATTTACACATATTGAGAACAGATTAGCTTCTTGCTTTCCATAGGGTCTTATCATTTTTTAGGACAACCCATCCTTTAAGCTTTATATGCTTCTGGTTCAATTAATTAATGCAATCTCTCGAAAAATCTGACATTAGTTTTTGCACTTAATGCTTGTCTATTGATGAACGTGCTATGTTTCTGCATGTATATGTGTATATATATATATATATGTTATGGTATTACATTAGAGCTTTAATGAGATGGATGCCTCACTAATTCATTGCTTTACCTTTACCTGATGACACTTTCAAAACACTATAAGTAATTGTAGTCAATCTTGGGTTTCTGACCTAATTAATCCCATGCTTTCTTAAAGATCTCTGGCAGCACCAAATATTTATCTGATGGTTCCTTTTAGCATGTATTAATGTTTAAAAGCTTTAGCATTTCACCTAATTTCATTGTGTATAGTTATAGGACAAAATTTAAATTTAATAACACTTACTGTGTGATTTAAAAAGTGCTGTCATTGCATATTCTTACAAAGTGTTTGCACTTTTTGTTTTAAATAGGTTCATGATTTAAGAAAATTGATAGCTGAGAATGATCATTTACCAATCGAGCAGTTGAGGCTTATTTTGCGAGGCAATGTATTGCATGACAGCAAAAGTGGGCACGATGTGTACTTACAACTCAGTGATGACGGTATCAGTCTTATCTTATTATTACTCACTTTCTTTATAACTTTTCCTCCTTTATAATTTTATTTTTCTTTAAATTAAATGTAAGCTTTGCTTGATTTCGTTGCTTCCATTGTATGTGAAAATTTGTTTGGAGTTTCATAGTATTTTTGTCTAAGCTTTTAAAATTTTGATTTAGTTGTCAGTGGGAGCTTAGCTCTATACTATTTTTAGACATAAAATTAGTTATTAACATCCCTGACCACTCTGACTTAATTATTATGATGCATAGAAGTTAAATAGTTCTTGATTTAATAAGCATTACATCACTTGAATTTTATTCAGCTACAAGGTCTTGTTCACCTACTACTTCTTTTGTTTTCTTTTGAGCCCAGTTTATTACCTTGCCATGAGTTTTAAATAGGTGTCAAATTACATATACCAACGATAGAGAAAAGCAATTTCATAGTTAAGATTCCCTGTTTTTTAGGGGTGTTCAAGATTCCATCCGATCTGCCCAAACTGAACGATCCAATTTGATTGGTTTTGATGATTTTGTCAGTTTGGTTGGATCTATAAATTTAAAAACCAACATGATTGAATCGGATGACGGATTTCCTCGTGAAAATCCAATGTAGTTTGGTTTTATACTTTTTGGTCTCATAGGCCTTTAAAACTATAAAAAATATTGAGCAATTGTTATCCTTTGATAAACTTTTGTTTGGTGTATTAAATACCGTAACACTTTTTTAGCATTCAACCTTTTTTTTCCACGTATAATCCTATTAAACTTTGTTATTATATTTTATTTGATGATAGTTTTTTATGTTTCAATATTCTTTTTCCTTTATTCAAAAACTGATCATCCAATCCAATGTCAATTGGATTACATTGGACTGGATTTTACTCTCAGATCAGATCAGATTGGATTGCAAAAATAATCCAATCTGTATTGGATCGGATGCGGATGCGGATTCGCTAGTAATTAACAGTCTTGAACCGATGAATACCCCTTGTTTTTAGTTCATTTGGTGAGTGAATAATAATTTATGATCATATTTTTGTTTATTTTCCAGATTCCCTGATTGTTGCTGTTAAACCAAAGCCACCAGCTAAACATCTTCGGGATGGACTTGATGATGATGATGATGATGACCTGGTATGATTGAAATCAGTCATCCCACTGAAAATTTTTAATGCCACTTTATGTACTGTGCTTCTGAATTGATAGTCTTCCCTTAATGTCTGTATTTCCAGAAGTTTAAGCTTCCACAGTCATCCGGCCGGTGGAAGAGGACACTTTACACTTTTCTACATGACAAGTTGAAGCTTCCTGGTAGGCATCAAGTTGAATCGATGTTATCTGTCAAAAAGTGATGTCTACTGACAGAAAGCTCTTTTATGTTTCATTGATAGATATCCTTTTGATGGCAATTTTCTCTCTAAGTTTGAAGATGTGGCTAATTATCATTATGTGGTTTATTTTGGCACCTGTTGCCCATAGATGGGACATTGGCCCTTTATATGTAAGTTTCCTCTTTTCTCTTAATTCCTGTTGTTTATGAACGTATCCTATATGTGTCTTAAAGTACCTCTTTATTCTGCCATTCTTTACAGTTCTATTCAAAACACAGATTACTAAACTGGCAATTTGATGTCTACCCTTTAAACCACCTTTTATTTAAAAATAAATAAATATTTCTTATGTCATTGTTGCTTGTTACTGCTATATATTCAGATAATCGGCACAGGTTTTGTTATCATTCTCCTGAATCTTGGAAAGCGGAAGCCCGGCGACGTCAGGTATGTACTCTATTGTGGATATGATTGTTTGCCCTTTGATAATGTAAATTGTGGTTATAATGAAAGCTAAATTCAAAAATATTTCCATCATTACTATCAAAGAAGATAAACGAAGTATCTGTTTGGAAGGGGGATAAAAAATAGAAAAGATTCAAAATGATTAAGTAACTTCCATGAGAAGCCTGAGTACCCCCAACTTGTTGCAAGCTTAAAAGTTGGCAAATCCTGTAGTGCCTAATGATGTTTGCTAAACATAGTTCAGATGTTTGTTGGAGGCTCTGTTGCCCTATTGTAATTAATCATGCCCAGCTGATGATGTATTGTTTGTGGTAGTTGTGTGTGTCGCATATATGCACATAAGGTCTTTTTCTGGATCTTATTTTGTGGTTTGAATTGCAGTGCATATTCCATTTTCAATGAAGATTTTAGAGAGCTTCCTGGGACCCTTAATGCAGAACGCATTGATGGGGACATACGAGCAGGTCAGTTTTGATCCTGGTACCCACCACTTATGATCATCCAACATATGATCGATCATGTGTTGTATCAGACTATCAGAAGAACTGCATTGAGGATTTTATATTGATCCAACAAGTATGTGCACAGTATATTTCAGCTTTGTTTGGTTGCTGAGTATATTGTAAGATTACAAGTTTCTTTTGTTTTCTTGTTCTCCCATTAAACTAAAAGCAGTAATGGCGGTTTTATTTATAGTATTGTCCAGTGATATGAAAGATGTTTTGTGAAATGACTGGAACTGGAAACCAAATTCTGTGAATAGCATTTAGCTTGTATAGACCTCTCAGAATTGTGCTTTCTAGAGCTTGGAGACATCCAAATGGGCTTAAGGTTCAAAAAGTTGACCTCAGATCTTCCATGTCAGAGGCAGTGGCACAGAGCCTTCTGTAGTTACATTCTGCACTAACATAATAAATATTCCTCAACTTGTGCCAAAATTGAATAATTGGAATATCAAATATTTTTCCCATGGTTCATGGATGAGGTTTAACATTTGAAAATTTGGAATAGACTCTCTCTGGGAAACCATGTCATAAACCCATGTTTTTGTATTTTTTTTTTTTTTTCCTTATGAAAACTAGTGGGTATGTAAAGTGAACCTTGAAAGTTGATACCGTTAACCATGTCATATCTCCTTTCTAGAGTTCGGCTCCTATGAAGAACTAATTATGATAAATTGTTTTATAAAAGCCCTAAGAATAATTAAATAACACCTGATTTGTTGACTTTATGTTGGGTTTTAGTTTAAAATACAGCTTTTATAATTCTCATTTTACACTCTAAAAGAGGAGGGTATGGCCCGTATGGGTAAAAAATGAAACGAAGAATAAAATAAGTTTGGGTGAAGGTTTTTTTTTTGGTAAAGGGTTAGTAATTTAAAATGGGTAATTGGGTAATAAAATGAGTGAAATTTTTGTTAATGAAAAAATGTGCCAAAGATTAATGTTAGGGCTCTTATTATACAATCCCTTATGGTCCCTCATAGGAGCCATTTTGCTCCTTTCTAAGGAGAGACTTTGACCTTCAGGGCTCTTATAATACAATCCCTTATGGTCCCTCATAGGAGCTATTTTGCTCCTTTCTAAGGAGAGACTTTGTCCTTCAAATACTCGCAAATTTCTTTTCCATTATAACAGTTTCTGTCATTTATCATGTAATGTACTTTTATTACTAGAAGTGTAGATGGTTTGGTGGTAAAAATGTGAGCCCAATTAAAATAGAGTAAAACTTTTATGTAACAGATATATATATACATTCATTATTCTTATCTCTCTAATCATGTGATATAATACGTAATGAAAAAAATAGATACATAAAGTGTATATGCGTGTGATAGGTAAGTTTTTCTCGCCAAGATAAGATACAAACCTTAGGTGTATAATGTATTCAATTTGAAATATTACAAACTTTTGTAAATTTCTACTCTTTGAAGTGATATACTTTTGTAGAGTTCACTAATCTACTATCTTGACCACCTTACACAAAATTTCTCCCAAATTTCTTACTTTGCCCCTATATATAATTATTAAAAAAAAAAAAAAAAAAAAGAGGAAACCCAACCCCCACCCCAACCGATTAGCACCCCTCCCTCTTTTCGACAACCTCCTTAATGTCAATCAGCCGACAACCACCACTTTCTTTCCTTTTTTTTTTTTTTTTCTCTCTCTCTCACTCACTCTCTTCATCCCCCCTCGGACTCTCTAACCGATCAAAAATGGAGGTCATTGACCTTGTTGGCCTCCCTTTTCCAACCAGTTAGAGAGAGTTCGAGAGAGAGGGGGAGGAAAGAGAGACATAAAGAGGAGAGGACCGCATCAGTGGGTAGCGGTGGGTTAGGTTGATGGGGTGGGTTGTAAGGGTAGAATATAAATTATCTAAAATAAATATTAGGGTAAGAAAACTAATGAAAACTAAGGACCGCCGTTTGGTATCCTACTCAAATTTTTTTTTTTTAATGTGAGTTTTCAAAATCAATTTTTAAAATTTAAAAACTTGTTTGGTATGAAATTTGAAAACATTTTTTAAATTTTAAAAATGATGACAGCTAAGGAAGAATGAAGTGTAAAAAAGATAAAGGAGAAAAACGATGTTTCATAAAGAAAAATTGGTTTTTGAATAGGATACCAAACGAGCCCTAAGAAAATGCCCGTTTGGTTTAAGTTTTGAAGGTCTGAAAATGAAAAATCAATTACATTTTCACGTTTGGTAAGTACATGGAAAAGAAATTAATTCCTGGCCCAAGGAAATTTGATGTCCTTACTGGGGGAGAAATGAAACTCTTGCTCCAACTTGAGTTTTTTTTTTCCCCTCTTGAGAAAATATTTATTGCTTCTTTTTTGACAAAATTATCCCTACTATTATTTTAAAATGTCATCTCTATTGTTATTCCTTAAATAAATAATAAATAAGGGTATAAATGAAAAACGACATTTTTTATTTCCAATCCTGCACAACCCAAACATGGGAATGGAAATAAAAATGTAATTTTTGGTTTACTTTCCTAGGATTACCAAATAAAGAAAAGGGAATTTCACATTTCCTTTCTCCTGGAAAATGCAAAGGAATTGATTTCCCACGAAATTGATTCAATTTCGTGAACCAAACGGACCCTAAGTGTTTTAGGTTGGTCAGAATATATAACTGCACTCTTGACTTTTATAGACTCTAAAAAGTTAAACAATAGACTGTGCATAATTCTATAGAGTTAGATAATTGAGTTTTGCACATCTCTAAGAGTTTTATATAGATCAGTTTGACAAACGTTTTTCTTCACGAATTTATAAAATTAATATCGTTTATAAAACAAACTATAATTACTTTTTAACAAATGCGTAAACGAAAAATGAGTGGTGTTATTATCATCCCCCATTAGTCTCTTCCAATTTTACAAAATTTCTAAAAATGGTACTTGGAAAAAGAAATATAATAAAATTCAAAAGACACCTAGGATCTCACAACAACCATGGCAAAACTACTGTGCAAGTTTTGTCTCACGATCACTCAAAATTTATCGCTCATTTGAACAACATTGTTGTAATAAATGATCAATTGACCATCAATGTCATACATATCCTTTGAGGCGATGCAATTGCCTCCATATTTTGGTGACACAATTATTTTAGAGATAGTACAAAAAAGTAGGGCTGGGCATCGGTCGGGTTGGGTCGGGTTAGGGCCCAACCAGTCAGCCGGGCTTATAATTCGAGCTGAGGAATAGACAACTGATTCTACCTATTAAGTATGCGGGCTAGGCGGGTTCGGCTCAAGCGGGTTAGCGGGCTGGGTGGGTCGGTAGCGGCCCAGCCCATTTACAAATGGGTGTTTTCCTACTGAAAGTTCCAATAGCATAAATTGATTAAATTCAACATATTCCAAGACTCCAAGTTTACAAATTATTAAGTGAAACTGTGAAAGTTTCAAACCAACAAAGTAAACAAACCCATATTACAAGTTTACAAATTATTAAAGAAAACCCAATAAAGTTTACAAATATTACAATGATACAATCCACATGAATATAAGCTTCCAAGTTCCAACCTTGCAGATTGTCACTCGCAGAGACATTAAGAACATTTTCATGTACTAGCAAATGTTGAAGAAGATGACAATGACGCTCCAGATACCAAGTACTCTGCAAACCACAAAAAACAGCAAAGTATTCATATAAAAAATCAAGAAAAATCATGGAATAAACTGGAATATCATAATAATTACCTTGCTCCACAGCTTCACAAAACTCCAACTTCGAAATGGTTGGTTCATTGAATAAACAAATAGGTGTCGACCACAATCAATCTTGGGAGCATATTAGCACTTCAACCATCTTGGGAGTTAGTGAGCTCCTATATGGATCAATGACACAGCCTCCAGTGCTAAAGCATGACTCGGATGCCACACTTAAAACCGGAATGGCAAAGACATCTTTAGCAAGTGCACCTAAGATAGGGTACTTACTAATCCCATTGACTCTCCACCAATTCAGCACATCAAAGTTCCTGTAAGACCCCGTATTTTTCAAGGAGTTATTTTAAATATTTTGCGAATTTATTTTAAGGATTTTGGGGATTTATTTGGAAATTTAAAAGGTCTGGTTTAATTTTTAAGTTTTGTTTTAAATTGGGCTTGATCCAAAGTTGACTTTTAAAACAAATGAGCTTTTGATTTTGACTTTGGGTCCGTTGGGTAGGTCTTGAACCCACGAGTTCGTAGACACGCGGCACGCGTCAATTGGAGTTATGGTTTGAAAGTTACGAGCTTTTGAANGTTTGGCCACACCGATGGCTGGAATTGTTGATTTTTGGCCTCTGGCCAGTCACCCGAAGCTTGTGGTGAGTTTTCGGTGATTTTTGGTGTGTTGTTTGGGGTGGGGCAGCCACCGTGTGTGGTGGCGGCCGCCCGTTTCGGTCGTCAGTGGCCCAATTGTGTTTCTGTTTGTATTTATTGATTGTCTGGTCTTAACAGGTACACGGGCTCGGGAAATCTCATTCCCGATGCCGTTATGCTGCCGGAATTGAGATCCGAGCAAAGGAGCCAAGATGGGCATTTTTGTCATTTTACGTGGTTAAACAGTGAGTGAAATTAGATAGTCTATTTCGTTGCTTTGTGTGCTTGTGTGCTTGTGTGTATTTGATTGCTAGGACTTGATTTGACTAGGACTTGGTAAGTCTAGGCTTGAATCTTGAGGATGGAATTGGTGAATGGATTATGCATTGAGGTTATAAGTTAGGATGTGAATGATTCGAGATTGAGGTTAATAGCTGACGTTTAGGCAATTGATTTGCCAGAATGAGGATTATTATTTATTAATGGATTTAAGATGTGAATTCGAGGATTTAGGATTTATTTTGATGCTTGGATGATTGGTGATGAAATTATTGTGTGATTGAATATTTATGGGTTTTATTGTGGATTATTTTAGCATGGAAA
>QANW01010875.1:2195111-2215118 GCA_003254865.1 Dryas drummondii | reverse complement strand
GACCTACCTACTATGTTTTGATTTAACTGATTTTATACAGTGATTTTTACATACATGTTTTTGGGCTCACACTCTGATTTATCAAATTTATTTATTTATTATGTTAAGTGCATGGCTCATTCTTTGAAAAGAGGTTTAAAGGACAAAGTTTCAGTGTATTTCTGGGCCTTAGGATCGGGGCGTTACAGAATGGTATCAGAGCTAGACCCGGCCGGAAGTGTGTGGATTGCAAGACCCAGGGACCAAGACCCTGAGTGGGCGGCTGCGCGAGGCAGTGGCGAGCTACCAGGTGAGAAGAAGTGAGTGATCCCACACTGCCCGGGTGAGAAATGGTGATATTACAGAAAGTTTGAGGAAATCAGTTGAGAAAGTGTTTGAGAAACCAGTTTGAGAAAATCAGTTGAGAAATCAGTTTGAGAAAATCAGTTCAGGAAATGTTTGTGAAAGCCAATTTGAGAAAGAAAATAGTTTTCAAGAGATTTCAATGTATTTTATTTGAGCCATGAAAATGTTTGAGAAAGTTTTGAGAAATGTCCCCTGCACTGCCATCGCCTCTCTGCTCCTCAGCAAGTTCAGGAAAGTTGGAAGTTGGAGACTTAGTAAGAGGTTTGAATTTAGAAAAGTTGGAAAGATGGAGTAAGATTATTAGTTAGAGACCAAAGGTTCAAGAGAATTAGTGGAGTGGTACTTTTTAGTTGGTTGAAGAGTTAGTTCGCCGAGTAAGTAGGGTTTTCGAGGTAGTAGCTAGGTAGGACTTGGCTGTTGTTTGTTTGCTAGAACTCAGCGGTTACTGTTTTGCGATCTCAAGTGGCAACGCTTCAGAAGTGGTTGAGCGACTTCCACATGAAGAGGAAAGTTCTGAAGAAGGAGAATTTAGAGTCATCGAGGATTGAGGCAAGCTACTCAAAAGAATCGAAGATCAAGTTGGATGCACTCGAAGATCTTGGAAAACGGATGCGGATGGAACACGACAAGCTCGTTACCTACAGTTCTCAAGTGAAGGTTTCGATTCGTCTTCGTATTTTACTTTTTGTTTTGCTTGTGTTATTCTCAGGTTCTTTTAACTTAAAAGAGTTTCTTTGAACTGGGATTGGTTGTTGCTTGTGATTGCTTATGTTTGTGTGAGGTTGTTATGCTTTTACTTTCCTTGGGAATTTCGAGGACGAAATTTTTTTTAAGGGGGGTAGATTGTAAGACCCCGTATTTTTCAAGGAGTTATTTTAAATATTTTGCGAATTTATTTTAAGGATTTTGGGGATTTATTTGGAAATTTAAAAGGTCTGGTTTAATTTTTAAGTTTTGTTTTAAATTGGGCTTGATCCAAAGTTGACTTTTAAAACAAATGAGCTTTTGATTTTGACTTTGGGTCCGTTGGGTAGGTCTTGAACCCACGAGTTCGTAGACACGCGGCACGCGTCAATTGGAGTTATGGTTTGAAAGTTACGAGCTTTTGAAGTAAAGGGCAAATTTGTAATTTTTACGAAAGTTGGTTAAACAGTGAGTGAAATTAGATAGTCTATTTCGTTGCTTTGTGTGCTTGTGTGCTTGTGTGTATTTGATTGCTAGGACTTGATTTGACTAGGACTTGGTAAGTCTAGGCTTGAATCTTGAGGATGGAATTGGTGAATGGATTATGCATTGAGGTTATAAGTTAGGATGTGAATGATTCGAGATTGAGGTTAATAGCTGACGTTTAGGCAATTGATTTGCCAGAATGAGGATTATTATTTATTAATGGATTTAAGATGTGAATTCGAGGATTTATGATTTATTTTGATGCTTGGATGATTGGTGATGAAATTATTGTGTGATTGAATATTTATGGGTTTTATTGTGGATTATTTTCAGCATGGAAATTGAAGGATTATATTGAGGAGTATTGTTTAAGTCATTTCACTCATACGAGCTCTAGTGAGCTTACCGGGTTATTTGTTTGAATGACCCGGTGTACCATGGATATGGTGCAGTGTGGTTAATGTTTTGCAGGTTAAGCAGGCCGAGGAGACAGTGAGGAGAAGTTGAGGCAGTGGGACCTACTATGTTTTGATTTAACTGATTTTATACAGTGATTTTTACATACATGTTTTTGGGCTCACACTCTGATTTATCAAATGTATTTATTTATTATGTTAAGTGCATGGCTCATTCTTTGAAAAGAGGTTTAAAGGACAAAGTTTCAGTGTATTTCTGGGCCTTAGGATCGGGGCGTTACAGTTCCTTACATCCATTGACTCACATGCATCTAACAAGTACATATCCATCTCATTTTTAATCACACATGAGGATG
This sequence comes from Dryas drummondii, assembly GCA_003254865.1. Classification (NCBI taxonomy): domain Eukaryota; kingdom Viridiplantae; phylum Streptophyta; class Magnoliopsida; order Rosales; family Rosaceae; genus Dryas; species Dryas drummondii. The sequence continues at coordinate 2,212,831 of QANW01010875.1, read as the reverse complement.
CCTCTGCTTGCATGGCACGTAAACCTTGCATCAAATCATCTTCACCATCACCCCCCACCCCACAAATCTCACTATCTTGTGCAGAATCAACAAATTGAGTGGAAGCACTAGTGCTGCCAAATTGGGAAGCCACATCAAATAGGCCATTGTACTCATGAAATAGGGATGCCAAAACATTTTTAACCACATTTGTAAGCTCATTGGCCTTAGTTAGCTCATATACTTTCTTAAAACAGAAATTCAAACCCTCTAGTTTCATCTTAAGGTCAAGAACATATGCAACCAACAACAATTTGTTCATAATCTCAATTGAACCAAAGTATTTGTCATACTTAAGTTTCATGTTTTGTGCCATTTTCCCTAAAAGGGGATCTTGTTTTGAACACAAATCAGTCAACATTAATTGCAAAGAACATAGATCAAAAAAGGTTGTGTTTGATATTACATAATGGGAGGCACTTAGCTTCAAAGTCATATCATAAAACTTCTTCAAAAATGTCAAAAAAATTCTAGCATTCTCCCAATTATCCTCACTAGGTGGACCAACCCTATGAGCAACATCACTAAAGTATTCTTTATAAGCCCTATCATCCTCTAACATCCTTTGGAAGGCCTTTTTGAACTTGACAGCTGCTTGTAACATCATAAATGTGGAGTTCCATCTAGTTTGAACATTTAACACCAACAAACCTTTGCTATCTATCCTCTCAAGTACTACAACCTTCTTAAATTCAGCTAGCCTTTGAGGGGAAAATCTAACATATCTAACTGCATTCCTAATGCTTTCAACAGAGTTGTGCATCTCCTTCAACCCATCACAAGCAATCAAATTAAGTATATGGGCCGTGCACCTAAGGTGTAAAAATTGCCCCTCCATGATCAGACCATTGTCCCAATCCCTAAGTTTTCTTCTCACATAGCTAATAGCAACCTCATTAGCAGATGCATTGTCAACTGTTATTCTGAACAGTTTTCCAATACTCCATTCACCTAAACATTTTTCAATGAGTTTCCTTATTGTATCTCCCTTATGATTAGAGATATTTGCAAAGTTCAAGATTCTTTTATGGGTAACCCAATCAGCATCAATGAAATGGGCAGTAAGCACCATGTAATTGATATTTTGCACTGATGTCCATGTATCAGTGGTAAGGCAAACCCTTTGACCACTTAAAAGCTTCATCAATTCAGCTTTTTTATAGGACATCCCTACCAATTGTTCTCCTAGAAGGAAGGTCAAACTTAGGACAAGCAACCCTACAAAACTCAACAAACCCCTCTACCTCCAAAAAGCTGAATGGCAACTCATCAATGATTATCATCCTAGTCAATGGCCTCCTACATGCTTCTTTATCAAAACCCACAACCAGTAACTGATTGCTACTCGATGACTCACTCGCACTCCTTTGAAAAGTTAAAATCTTTTTTTTTTTTTTTTGCTCTAATCTTAAAGGGTACTTTTTGCATTTATTTTCTATGTGATCTTTAAGAGAAGAAGTACCCACATTCTTAGAATGACATGCATACACTTGTTTGCAGTAATTACAACTAGATGTAGGATTTTTTGGGTCTTTTGAAGGGTCTTCCTTAGTGAAATGATCTCATATCATAGATGTGGACTTCCTTTTCCTAGTATTTGGGGGTTGAGAAGGAGGAGGGCCCATGGGTTCACTGGGGTTGAGGGTTTGAACAACTTTTAATGAAGAATTTTGTGAAGAAGTATTGGGTGGTTGTGATTGAGGTGGTGTTGGTGTTGGTGTTTGGTTTGAACCCTCCATCATATAAGGCTCTCACATATTCAAACAAATGATGATGTGCACTATGTAGTAAGTAGAAGCCAGAAGGGGAAGATGACTCACTGACTTACTGCAGTTCTAGGAGATTCTAATCCAAAATTGCTAGAATGCTAGGACACAAACTCGAATTCTAGGAGGCAGTTGCAGACAAAATATACATTCAATGTTTCAATATGTTAGTCAATACTCAACCTCACTAATGGACTCAATCTCACAGAAATTAAACTACTTGAATACCGAGTGAGTCAAAAACCCTTAATCAACTTACCCAAAAGCAAAAGGCCAAAATGTCTGAGATCGGGATTTGAGGATTTGTTAATGCTGGTGACTAGTGACTGCCTGACTGGTGTGGTGAAGAATCATTCTCCGAGAATGGAGATGGACAATGGTTGGTGAATATCAAAGGTGGGGGAGATTGAATTTGGGGATTTTTATTTAGGGTTTCAGGTGTGGGCTATGGTGGTGGGAATGGATGATGGGATGGTTATTGGAGTTCGCGGTGGTGGAGAACAACGGTGGTTGGTGGAGATCGAAGGTGGGGGAGATCGAATATCGGGATCAAGGGTTTCAGATCAGGATCGAAGGATTGAGGGTTTCAGAATGGTGGTGATGGAGCTCGTGGTGGTGGTGGGAGGTGGTGGTGCTCAGATGGTGGAGTAGATCGAAGGAAGGTGATGGTGAATGGTGAGCAGCAGAGCAGCAGGTGAGGTGAGTTTGGTGAGAGGTTTGAAAGAAAGTTGAGAGTTGCAGTTGAAAAGGGTTGAGATTTGAGAGACTGAGAGAAAGAGACCGAAAAAAAATACAGGCTACGCGTAGGCGCAAGTGGGCTTGGGCTGGGCTAATAGTCACAATTGTCGGGCCAGTCGGGTTAGTAACGAGCGGTGGAGGCCCCAAGCCGTTTCCGGTCCAATTAGCTTCGGCCTGGCGGGTTCACTTGTGATGACGTGGCCGCAACTCGACCCGACCTAACGAGTCGGAAATGGGCTGTAAATTGGGTTGGTCGGGTTCATGCCCACCCCTACAAAAAAGCCTTAACTTAGGGTGATGAAATAGTAATATTACAATATTGGGTAACCTCATCTATATTTAATTCTGCCTAGATATGTTTGCAAGTAAAATAATTGTCTATTCAACACAATCGAATTTCTTTTCGGAAGACAGTTAAGTCTCCCCATCTTTTGTTCCGTTTTCAAGTCCCTAAACATATGAAGTTTCGTTTATTTAGTATACCAGTTCGTTAATATACCACCGAGCTATTTTTTATTAACATAATGACACTGAACCTTTATTGCAACCTGTGCTACTGAATCAACTGCTTTATTTTTTTTTTTTTAACCAACAATTAAGAATTGTTTTCCCCTACTTGCTGAATCAAAAACTAACTAATAGATTAGAAGATTCTTATGAAAATGCAAAACCAATATGATGAAATTTCATATATTTTTTTAAGTTTCAAAGAATAGATTATTATCGACTAGCTATTGGATTAGTGGTTTTTCTCTTCTTAATATTGTATGAGATCTCAAGTTCAAATCTCCCTCACTAAAAAAAAGGATAATTTAAGTAAAAGGCCAAAATGAGAAAGAATCTTAACTTTCAGTCCACCCGAGCCCAAAACTTAAGTCGCAAGACAAAATTCTTACTAAGCACTCGGTAATTTTTACTGATCGCTCAGCAGTTCTTGCTGAGCGCTTGACCCTTTGGCAGTTCTTGTTGAGCACTCGACAAATGTAGATGCAACCTGCATCTACAACCTCAACGCTACCATTTGCAACGTAAAAAGTTGCATATGCAACTTAACATGTGCAGATGCAGATGGAGAATGCATCTACATCCGCCTAGCTCTTGGCAAGAATACTTAACGCTCAGTATGCCGAGCCCTTGGCATTCTTGATGAACACTCAATAACCTTTTTGTCACCTCCAGACGTGCGCACGCGAATAAAATGGCCTTCAGCTTAATTTTTTTAGGTGAATTTCCAGTTAAGAACCTTAGATTTTTTGTCCTTGGAAGTAATTTATTTAAAAATTAAATTATTCTTGATAATAGTAATAAAAATGAACTTCAAATATAAATCCTTGTGAGGCCCTCTCCCACAAGTACAATTGAAAAGTCTATCACAAACACCCTTTGATGGGGTACGTTAAAGTCAAGATTCTCATTTCTCTCTTTCTTGGAAGAAGTGGCTGCCTTCAATCGAAAAGTTGGTCGAACCAAACCAAACTCTGCTTGCAAGGTCCATAACAAAACCCTTTTGATGGGTTAAAGTCAAGATTCTCCCCTTCTTCGTACGGGTGGTTAGGGGTGGCCGCCTTCAACTGAAAAGTCGACCTAACCATCCCGACACGTTCAGTTAAGAATGGTTTTTCATTTTTTATGTTTAATGGTTAAACATGATTGAACTGCTTGAACCAATCTGATTGCAAGTTTTCGACCTAACCATCCCGACACGTTCAGTTAAGAATGGTTTTTAATTTTTTATGTTTAATGGTTAAACATGATTGAACTGCTTGAACCAATCTGATTGCAAGTTTCAACCTACCAAAACCAGCAAAGACCAAATTGAATCGATCTTAAATTAAAAAAAATAAGGGAAAAATTTACAAACATGACACATACTTTGATGGTTGTTTCATTTCAGGACATTAATTTTGATTCGTATTAATGAAGGAAACATACTTTTATTTTATGTCAATTAATGACTATTTTTTATCTCAACTTTGGTCTGACATTAGACCCATCAAAACTCCACCAAATTTAGCAAATTTATACTTGGTTTAAAGCTATACATCTCTTCTTTACAACCACATAAAGATCACTAAAATTGGACATTTACAACTCCAGAAATTGGCCCAAAAGTAAGGTACCCAAAACTGTCCAATCGGACCTCTGGGAAAAAATTTAGAAAATCAAACAATTTCGGATACCCTACTTTGGGGCCGATTATTTGGAGTTGTAAATATCTGATTTGGGTGATCTTTATATGGTTATAAAGAGAATATGCATATTTTTAAACCCAGTATAATTTTTTTGAATTTTGTGGAGTTTTGATGGGTCCAACGTCGGGCGAAAGTTGAAATAAAAACTGAAAAAAAACATAGTTCTTAATTGACACAAAATGAAAGTATGTGTTCTTCATTAACACAAAGCAAAATTAATGTCCTGAAATAAAACAACCATCAAAGTATGTGTCCTATTTGTAAATTTTTCCCAAAAAACAATTTTAAGGGCGTGGTGGCCCTTACCTATTTGTTGGAGCATAAGCTTATAAAAGCTTACTGTAGTGCTCCCTACATCGAACCATCACCCTTATAACCTTAAGTTCAGCAGTAAATTACTCTAAAGTCCATTTTATAGCTTTTAATGATAATCAAACCCAACAAAAAAGTTGGAATGATAAATAGGCCCACTTTGTACAAATAAAGTCCATGTTATGGTTTTTTCATGAATTTTTAAAAAAACTGGGCAAATTGACAGTGGCAATTAATATAGTGTTTTTGCAATTCAAATAATTACTGGCGCACAGTGGCAATCAGCTGGACAAAGAAAAATCACACATTTCAAGCCCAATTCAACACAGATACTTCAATTGGATTCAAAGAGGACCCAAATTGAACAAGGAAACTCAACCCAGCCACCACCCGCGGTGGCCGTGGGTTCCAAATTAGATCAAATCAAGCATACAAATAGGTAGATTAGAGAGAGAGGATCAAAATACATACCTCATTGGACAAATTTCATTGATGGAGCCGCTAGAAACTGGCCAAGAAAGCCGCTAACTTTGGAGCTTCGATTCACCATCGCAGGGGGTTGGATGAGGAATCTAAACACACTAGAGTGACTAGCTCGTCGAAGTGAGTTGACTGGAGGTGGTGCGGTCTCGATTCCGTCGAAAAAATAGGTCAATGGTGGAGGGGGGCCAATCGGGCTTAGGTTTAGGTGGCTGGTTCTGGCCAGTTTCTAGGCAAGAGAAAGACGCAGGGAGGGAGAGGGAAGGACAACGATCCTTTTGTCGTTGAGATCGTCGGCAATAACGGCGGACATAGAGGGTTGACGAGAGAGAGTGATCGGGGAAAGAAAAGAGAAAATCGAGGGAGAAGAGAGAGGAAGGAGAAGGGAAGTGGACCGGCCTATCATGTGTTTTTGAAGGTGGGCCGGCCAAACATAGGTTTTTTGTTTTGGACTTTAAAACAAATAAATAAATAAATACCCTAAGTTTAGCCCTCAGCCAATCAGGCCATTTTTTATTTTGGCATTAAAAAAATAACCCATGTGCTATGTCGTTGTTATTGCTATGATGTGGAGTGTAGAGTAATTGACTATTTTCCTTAACCCCATCTTTTGGCATGTAAATTGTAAAACGAGACTTTCAGCTCCTTGCGTCACAGTACTGTAACGTTGCCTGCCATCGACTCTACAGTAACTAGGGTTTAAGCTTTGCTGTGAACCTTCTGAAGAGAGGGCACCTTTGCAACAATCAGGTAACCAATTCAAGCTCTAAAATCCCTAATTCTGTATACCCCCAACTCAATGATTTATAGGAGGAAGTTGTGCCCTAGAAATTTTTATAGACTCACCAAACGCCCTATCTTCAGCTCTGCATTTCACAATTTTAGTTCACGGTACCTTAATCTCTGCACAAATGAACTCGATAGTTTTGGAGGAAGTTTAAGGTTCTTGAGCTCTGTAAAGGGTTGCAATTTAATTTCTCCTCAACTTTCTGTACCAAAAAACCCCAATTTTGTGGGGAGCTCTGGGTTTTCCAGTGCAAATTTGTTTGAAAACCGATTTTCTGTAGGACCTGGTTTTATTAAATATTTCTCTTCTGGTAAGAACAGTGATGAGTGGACTGAGGAAATTGAGTATTTGGATGAATCAGGCAGTGTTATTTACACCGGAAAAGGTATACGGTCCGTTGAGCCAGGGCTCGATGACCATGTAATGGTGGGCGGGTTGAAAAAGCCGCTTCTGAATGCCTCTGCCATTGCTAAGATTGTTGAGGTTGTGAAGAGGTGGAAATGGGGGCCTGAATTGGAGACCCAATTGGACAAACTCCAATTTGTACCAAACATGACTCACATTACTCAATCCTTGAAGGTTATTAAAGATGGTGACGGGGCTTTGAGCTTGTTTCGATGGGCTAAGAGGCAACCATGGTATGTGCCCAGTGATGAGTGTTATGTGATACTGTTTGACGGACTAAACCAAAGTAAGGACTTTGATGGGATTCAATCATTGTTTGATGAAATGGTGCAGGATTCGAGTAATAATGGGGCTCTATCATCTACTGCATATAATCGTGTCATTCAGTTTTTGGCTAAAGCAGATAAGATGGAGGTGTCGTTTTGTTGTTTTAAGAAGATTCAAGATTCGGGTTGTAAAGTTGATACGCAGACATATAATTCGCTTATAATGCTTTTTTTAAATAAGGGTTTACCTTATAAGGCATTTGAGATATATGAGAGCATGCAAGCTGCCAACTGTTTGTTGGATGGATCAACCTATGAGTTGATGGTACCAAACTTGGCAAAATCGGGCCGCCTTGATGCTGCATTTAAGCTCTTCCAAGAAATGAAAGAAAGGAATTTTCATCCCAGCTTTAATGTCTTTGCATCGCTTGTTGATTCAATGGGAAAAGCTGGGAGGTTGGACATGTCAATGAAGGTATACATGGAAATGCAGGGTTATGGTTTTAGGCCATCTGCTACTATGTATGTTTCTATGATTGAGTCATACGTGAAGGCTGGGAAATTAGATGCTGCGCTTAGGCTTTGGGATGAGATGAAGAAAGCAGGCTTTAGGCCTAACTTTGGGTTATACACAATGATTGTTGAGTCCCATGCGAAATCAGGAAAACTTGATATTGCAATGTCTACCTTTATAGATATGGAGAAGGTTGGATTTCTACCCACTCCATCTACATATTCCTGTCTATTGGAAATGCATGCTGCCTCTGGACAAGTAGATTCTGCAATGAAGCTGTATAATTCAATGACCAATGCAGGTTTAAGACCAGGCTTAAGTACTTACACCTCCCTTTTGATGCTCTTGGCTAATAAAAAGCTTGTGGATGTGGCTGCCAAAATTTTGCTTGAGATGAAGACCATGGGGTATTCAGTTGATGTGAGTGCTAGTGATGTTTTGATGGTATATATCAAGGATGGTTCTCTTGATCTTGCTTTGCGTTGGCTACGTTTCATGGGTTCATCGGGGATTAGAACTAATAATTTTATAATCAGGCAGTTATTTGAGTCATGTATGAAGAATGGTTTGTATGAGCCAGCAAAGCCTCTCCTTGAAACATATGTAAATTCTGCTGCAAAAGTTGATCTCATACTTTACACATCCATTCTAGCCCATCTTGTAAGATCCCAGGAAGAAGAGAATGAGAGGCATTTGATGTCAATACTTGGTACTACAAAACATAAGGCACACGCTTTTATGTGTGGACTCTTCACAGGCCCAGAGCAGAGGAAACAACCGGTGCTATCTTTTGTGAGGGAATTTTTTCAATGTATTGATTATGAGTTGGAAGAGGGGGCTACTAAGTATTTTGTTAATGTTCTCCTCAACTACCTTGTTCTTATGGGGCAAATAAACCGAGCCCGGTGTGTTTGGAAAGTTGCCTACGAGAATAAGCTTTTCCCAAAGGCAATAGTTTTCGATCAGCAAATTGCTTGGTCCCTTGATGTTAGGAACTTATCAGTTGGAGCTGCTCTCATAGCAGTTGTGCATACTCTCCATAGGTTCAGAAAACGAATGTTGTATTATGGTGTTGTCCCAAGACGCATTAAATTGGTCACTGGACCGACTTTGAAAATTGTGGTTGCACAAATTTTGAGCTCTGTTGAATCTCCATTTGAGGTTAGCAAAGTGGTGCTAAGGGCTCCAGGAGATGCGGTCATGGAGTGGTTTAAGAAACCCATTGTCCAACAGTTTCTTCTGAATGAGATCCCATCAAGGTCTGACATACTCATGCACAAGCTGAACACTCTTTTTCCTAGTTCTGCACCTGAACTAAGATCTCTGGCCCCTCCCAAAATGCTCATGGCAAGGAAAGTAATGTAGACATTAAGGATATTTGAGACTAGTTGCAGGCTATGCATTTGTGAAATGGAAATGTACGTTATTGATTTTTGACCTTTGTCTGAAATTAATGAGACATGTATATAATCTTACAATTGTTGAGGAAGTTATTTTTATTTCATTTTTCCTTCTGGGTTTTGCTTTGAATGTTTGCGAGAATTCATGCTTTACAAATAATTGCAAATTATAGTACCATATCAGTAATTGACTTTTGATGTGTCTATGACATTATTTGTGGTTTTTTTTTTGGTAGAGTATTATTTGTGGTTTTGTTATGCACACAATTAGCAGTAGTTTTCTTTTGTTATGATCAATTAATGTTTTATATCTAAAATGATTTTGTGATATAAGGTAAGCAAGAAACTTGGAAATAATCTTTGTGCAATTGTCTAAAAGCGGTTTAGAGGGATGGAACTCGGTTTCTTATAAGAACACCTTGTCTTTTTCTTGGTACTTAGTTACTTACCAAGTTGATGTCCGAAACAGATGATGGGTTCTGTCCTTCTGTGTATTTACAGCCAACCATTGCATGGTTTAATATTTGCGGAGTAGCGTGAGATGGGGTTTGATTTAGGGGTGTTCCCAAGTCGAATTTTAATGAATTTTAAAAGTTCAACAAAACTTATATGTTTTCAATTAAGATTTTAATGAATTTTATAGAAATTTAGGTGTTTTAAATTAAGATTTTAATAGATTTCTTAAAACTTCGTATATCTTAAAAAATTTATGAATCTCATTAAACGGTGGATTTGGATGAATTTTGTTTACATAACAAAGGTCATGAGAATTTTAACTTTTTTCTCTTGAATTTTGATGGATTTCATAAAAATTCATAAAAATTCATAAAGTTTATGAAATTTGCAAACTTTTTTAAAATCTCAATTAGAATAAAATTATTTGTATCACTTTATACATTATAAATATCTCTCTATAAGGTGAGATTCACTTGTGTGAGGCCCACCTCTATTATAGATATAGTCAATATGGTGATTAGTTTACAAGTGAATCTCAAACTCTATTACAGAGATAGTCAATATAGTGATCAATTGAGATGATTTCGATATCCTGACAAAAAAAAAAAATGGTTTCGATATCGTTACTTTTTGATTTATGATTTTTTTTTGTAGAAATAAAAATTGCATTAAAAGAACCCAAAAAGCATTGAGAATATAAAGTAGGAGTCCATAGACCCAAAACATAAAACACAAATAATAAATGGTTTGTGATTATCATTTATGATTTAGTGTGTTATTATTTTATTTTATTTCATGTTCTTTTAGACATTCTAACTGGTTCGAATGTAATGAGCTTAATTTAGCTATGTTTCTCGATTGCACGAATACAAGGTTTACTTTCAAGTTTTTATTGTTTATTATTATTATTTTTTATTTATGAATAAACTTTTATTGAAAAAGCTAAGAAGTTCAATGTTCACAGAGAAGGGAATGCTCTAACTAAGGAGTTAACTCACCCATGTTAATGGAAAAATTATAGGGCATAACCGATATATCGTCACGTGATATAATTAATTTAACGTGTAAAGATATTACTGAATGATGTATTTTTATTAGTTGGGTATAATATAAATAACATCTACTTATATTATAATAAATTAATTATACCACATGTCAATATAACAGTTATAAAAAATAATTTCTTTCAAGAATGGCCACGTAATACAGAGCGGTTTTATACTAGACTATCAATCTCAACCATTAAAAAAATATAAACAATCAAGTGTTGGCCTGATGTTACATCTTTAAGCAATTAAAGCAAACATGATTCTTCCGAACTGATCAGAGATTCTAGTCCTAAATTTTAAGTTTTATTACTGCTAAGGAATTAAAAACTCCTTAAATTACTCAAAACAACACACTTATTTTGTTAATCAAAAGGACAATTCATCCACGTCTATCAGCCTATTTAGATCTTAGAGTGCTCGGTGCTTTTGCCAAGCACTCAGCAACTACATCTGCATCATAACTACATCGGCAGATCTACACATCTGCTCGGTGCTTTTTTTTTTTACTTAAATCTTAATATTTGTGAAGTTGATTAATATTTTTCTAGTGTGTTTATGTATGTTTTGGGTTAATTAAATAAAGTTTGTATTTTTTATTCAGAATATCTCATATAATTGTAATATGGTAATCAATAATATTAACTGTCTCATATTTTGTTTCAACATTTGTATTTCATTTTATGTGTCATTACTTTATTAAATATAGTATATATATATAGAGGGCCCTTCCAATAAGGGATCCCTCAGTTAGTGTTAAATGAGGGATCACCTTGTAGGGCTCACACGGGTCGTTTTGTGTTAATCTGAACCGTTCACTTTTTACATCTCCATTAATAGATCATCCCTGCAAAAAATTAACCAAATCGGAAATCATTTACCCGTTCGATTAAGCGGTCAAAGTTTAGGTGTTTATAGATAAATTTGTTGTTCGTCCATTTGTTTTAAACTTTGACCGCTTAAACGAACGGGTAAATGATTTCCGATTTGGTTGATTTTTTGCAGGGATGATCTATCAATGGAGATGTAAAAAATGGACGGTTCGGATTAACACAAAACGACCCGTGTGGGCCCCACAAGGTGATCCCTTATTTAACACTAAACGAGGGATCCCTTATTGGAAGGGCCCTCTATATATATATTTTATATTTTTTAATATCAAATATATGAATGTTATATAAAATTATATAAAATTATGATATAAAAATATAATATGTATAACACTACTATATTATAATCGCTAATGCACTAAATTATAGATGCAGTTAATGTCATATGCGGATGTAGTGCCCATCGCTCAACACTAATATCTATCCTGAAACGTAATAATCCAATTGGCTGTCCTTTTGGGTAAAGAGATTAATTGTCACTTTCAACTTGTAAGTACTCAAATTTTATATCCAATAAGGAAATAAACCAGTGGATTTTTCTTGTTGCCCAAAAATAGAAGCCTAGTTAATCTCTATACTGCACAGGGTAAAACTCAGATATGTTCATTTTGACTGACACTAGTTGCATTGAATCTTTTTACATCATGATGATATTGATTTCACTCTAAAAACATGGTAACCCAATATTTATACATATATCATTACATATGCTTCCAAATGAAGGCTATAAAAATTACAGTCCCAACAAGTCAATAAAGGTTTGAATACAAACAAAGAGGTAGTGAAGGTGTTGATGTGAATGGGACCAAGATTTGGTTGGGCCTGCCTATTAATTTCATCAGCCTATAGAAGAGGGCAACGGCAATTGCCAATGGAGTCACATATAATGTGACCTGACATGATTGAAAGATTAATTGTTGGACCATTTCTGCATGAGCCAACAATCTGCATACATGGCCGAGATAGTCAATCTAATTTTAGAACTAGTCATGTGTTGGCATGTCATTCAGGGAAAATCAATATTCCTCATGCTATATTTACTTTTAATCTTTAAAATCAATTCATGTTTTTTTCTTTTCTTTTTTTCTTTTGTCATTACTGTTTGGACGAATTAGGCCTTCTATACTCTCTATAGTTTAGGAGGTCCCCCACTTCAATAGAAAACAAATGAAAAATGTTTACCCAAAATCTCTCTCTCTCTCTCCCTCTATTGTTTGAAAGTTGGACGAGGTGATTGTTTGGGGCATGTAACTTCGATGGTAGTAAGTATATACCTCTACACTCAAGGTTAGAGATCAAATCTGACCCTTTTTTTTTTTTTGGCCATTCAAATCTGACCCTTTTTTTTTGTTTGTTTTGGGTCATTCAAATCTGACCTTTTCTAATATCTCCTTTATACCAACAGAAAAATAAAGGTAATGGAACAAAGATACTTGACCCAAGGAAAAAACAAAGATGCATAGTCCCCAAAAGCACATAAAATACAAAAGTTCTTCTTGGTCCAGCCAGGTGTTGAACTTATAAATAGCTTTCTACGTACGTAGTATGAGCACGAATACCATTTGTACATGTAGTGGTGCATGTTGTTTTTCTTTCTCCTTTTGCAATAATAAAAATTTGGTTAAATTCTAAGTGGATTATGAGTGGTAGTTGTACAGCCAATCCTTGACGGCACGTAACATGCATCAAAGTCAACCATGTGTCAATAACAATCGCCATTTTTCTTCCTCATAAAATGTACAACACCCATCCCCCACTCACTCCACACCCCCATGTATCTATAACAATATAATATGTGCACCTTAATTAAAGTATTATTGTGGTTAATTATTTTATTTTTTATTTGTATAAAAATATAGTTTACTTATTAATTATACATAGCTTGGCTCCAATGCTGTTTTCAATTAGTTTAGTCTTTTCAAAGCACCAATGAGAATGAGTTTGTGATGTTACATATCATGAGAAATAATTGAATGAACTAAAACCTATGATGTTTTCATCGTAAACACCTTCATCAATGAAAATTCGTAATGCTATAATGAGATGTAAGTAATTAAAAGTTGGGTCCGGATGTGTGATGCTATAAAGTTCTTGAGATTAGCATAAGGTGAATGAATGTAAGGTAAATTATCATTTAAGTTAGGTTATGAGTTTGATTTGCTTTAATGTAATTAAAAGAAAAGTTATGTCTAAATGGTCTGTTGATTTTTTTTTTTTTTTGTATGTTGCTTTTGTACTTGTTGATGCACGAATTCACCACTAAAGTAATTCCTTAAGTAACCTGCAAAATGAACAACTTTTGGGGAGTACAAGGATATCGATATGGTTATGACGGTTAGGAATTGTGATAAAATACAATTGTCCCACATCAAATAAGTGATTGTCTATCGATCATTGCGTATATTAAGTGAGATATTTTCCTAAGTTACACCAAAGCCTTTTGAAATAAAACCTCACACTTGGATACATTGCAACTTGCCAACTTGGGAGGGTCAATTTTCATTGGATCTTAACAAGTGGTATCTGAGCTAGGTTTGACTATGATGCATTGCACTTGATCATAATTCGAGGTCAAACATACACATGGTCAATTAATGACTCAATTATCGGATGGTTGATTTGATCCGAGGTGAAAATTGTGAGGAATTGTGGATCAAATATAATTGTCCCGGATAATTGACTTTCTATCACTAAGTATATGAAGTGAGATTCATTGGGCTTTCCTCTTCACCCATGTTGAATCCAGGTAGTTAATTTGGGGACAATATCGATATAAGTAGGGCAACTGAAAGTCCTTGGACCTTAACACAATTATCTTTAAGCATAGTACTTATGTCTAAAATTACATGGTTTTAGAATTTCATTTTGATTTTTTTAAAAATAAATTTTAAATATTAAAGTGAAAATGCGGATTAAATACCAAGAATGAAACTTTTTCTTTTTTTTTTCAATAAAAGAATAGTAAACTTTTTTTTTTACCACAATGGTAAACATTTTTTTTAAGGTAGGCTGTACTATGCAAAATGACACAATATTAGATTAGGGCCAAAAATCAGGCTGGGAGGCGGAATTTTTTTACAAGCGTTTGAACGCGTGGCCCAATGTTCAAAACTGCAAATGCTTTTTTTATTTTTGGCTTATTCATACCATTGCCCCCTGTAAGATACACTTTTTTTCACTTTGCCCCCTGAAACTTAAATCCTCTCAGTTTGCCACCTGAACTTCAAACAGTTGTTGCAAAAAACCCTATGCCGTCAACTCTGTCAATTTTTTCGTTAAAAAAGCTGACGTGGCACCTATATGGCATAGGTGGGACCTTTTTCTAGTTATGTAACATCCATACAGACACTAAAAATTATAAAAAATTGACATTAAGCTCGAAATTTGCAACGTCCCCTACTCATATAATCATATTTTTTTATAATTTTTAGTGTCTGCATGGATGTTACATAACTAGAAAAGGGTTCCACCCATGTCATATATGTGCCACATCAGCTTTTTTAACAGAAAAATTGACAGAGTTGACGGTATAGGATTTTTTGCAACAACTGTTTGAAGTTCAGGTGACAAACTGAGAGAATTTAAGTTTCAGGGGGCAAAGTGAAAAAAAGTGTATCTTACAGGGGGCAATGGTATGAATAAACCTTTATTTTTTTTCGTTTGGTAACTATTCAACAATTACAGTCACATTGTTTTGCTTTTGGAGCTCAACCTAATTCCATTAACACTTTAAAATATTAATTTAATTTAATTTTTTATTTTATCTTTGTTCATTTAAATGTCATATCCATTGAACTAGTTATTCATTACGCCAACATTTTTATATCACCGGCATGGATGCATCATGCATATTATATGAGTAGTGCTAGGAATTTTAAATTTTTTTAAATTTATATGACATTTATATATTAGACACTAAAAAATTAAAAATAAAACTTAAAAAAAAATTATCTTATTCAGTAAAATAATAACACATAAAGTGAAAAATAAAAATTGAGACTTAGCATTTTCCATATTATATATGCGGAGTAACTTGAACTTGAGTTTTCTGTTGAAAAAAAGAAAGTTGAGTTTTGTTATATTATACTACACTTTTGGCACCTCTCACACGCATGCTAAAGTCTTTTTCTTATTGTTTAGAAAAATATATTTTTTTCCCATTGTGGAGACATGGGGTATTTGGTGGTGACTGTGGTGTGAACTGCTTGAAAGATAACGTGATGTAGCTTCTTATGTTTTCTAAACATGGTTGTGTTGTATTTTTAATCTTTTAATCATCGATATTTTATCGTTTAACCATTCATAAATGAAATTGCTTTCCTTTATCAAATTAATTAATTAAGGGCAAATCTTGAGTTTTTGAAAGTTTCACCTAACAAAAGTGTTTGCTTCATTTATAAATATATATATAGTAGTGCTGTAAAACTAACCAGTTAGCAAGTTAATACGAAGCTAATTATGCTTTTGGACCCACCACATCACTAATCTCATAATCCGAACCATCAATTATTTAGGCCCTACTTCAAAGATCATAATTGCAAAAAATCAACTAAATCGAAAATCATGTAGTCATCTAATTGAGATCAAATAAATAGACGATCAGTATTTTTGATAAAAACATAGAAATAATTGTTATTATAATCAAATGACTAAATGACTTTCGATTTTGAAGATTTTTTACAGAGATGATCTTTGAAGTAGGGCCTAAAAAATATACGGTTCGGATTTTGAAATTACATTTTGCAGTGGGCCCAACATGGTAGTTAGTTTTGTATTAACTTACTAACAAGTTTGTTTTAGAGCATTCTTGTATATATATATATATATATAATAAAGGCATGGGCCCTTCACCGTTGTATTTTGTTTTTTTCTATCAATTGACTAGCTTGTATCAACACCAATATAATATTCAAGACTTCAAGTAATATTGTCCTTATGGTGTAGTTTGGTATATTGTAAATTCATCTTGCTCGATGAATTTGAGTTTGAGTATAGACTAACAATATCAACAAATATATAATATCCAAGTAGCATAACTTAATCTCTTAAGTGTGTGAGACAAAGTAACTTGAAAGGGACTAACTCCTTTTAATTTTGATTGAATACATTGAATGCATTGATACCTTACAATTAAGATAATCAAGTCCAATAAAAAAGGTTGTTGCTATTAAAATCTATGGTTTATGGCCCTAAGTTCAGAGCAAGCTTTTCCAATTATCAAGAGAGACAACATATAATTAATGGATTTTTTATAGAAGTTTTGTGATATGAAAATGAATCAAATCATTTTGGATTTATTTATTTTAAATAAAAATAATTTAAATTTCTCATGAAACTAAAGAAAGTTATAATTACATTGCCTCTTCGTTTGTCCTAAACTAATTTAACGAAAAGTCAAATCAGTTGTTGTTTTATGTTTAAATAGATAATATATATTGAAGCAAATCAGGGATAGCCAAAAACTGCATTATATGCAATTCGTATAATGTTTAGTTACTAATTTTGGTGAACCTAAATGGTTTCAATAGAGAAAACTTGGGATTTTGATCGGTCAAAATAAAAAATATGTCTAATTTATTAAAAATTACCTTTAACTTGAGGTAATTAGTAAATTATATAAAAACATAATTATAAGAAGAATAAATGAGGATGGGATGCATGACAAACATTTTACTTAACCTCTAATACACCTATTTTAAAATGCAACAATAATGTAACATTTGTAATCTCTAGGTCACTTAGCTTATTTAGTTTAGTTTCAGTTATGTCTTTTTTTTTTTTTTTAGTTTTGTTCGTTTTGAATTTTCCTCTCTAAAATTAGTTTATTTGATATATAAAACTTATATTTGTTCAAAATATAGTGAAAATATGTCTACAATTGCAGTTTCTGTTTTTTTTTTTCGCAATTTTAGTTTTTAATTTCAGTTTGGCACTTGCTGAACCTGTTTTGGGTGGATTGGGCTTGTATTTGTTTTAGTTTTTAATTTTGTGTGGGTTGAACTTGTCTTAGTTTTAGTTTTTATTTTAGGTGGATTGGGTTGTGTTAGTTTCATTTTTTTTATTGGGTCTTTTAGAAGGCTATTTGCAAGTTAAATTTGTGTGTTAAGATAGTTTATGTTAATTTATGGTCGAATTTGTGGTCGCTACACGGTGAAATGTGTTATAGCCAGGCAGCGACCACAATTCGACCTTGTGGTGATAAAAAATTCAACTAAATTTGAGTTTCTTTTGAGATAAACTCATTTGGAGGGTATTACTGGGTTTTTTGTGGGTTTTGTTGGACGATGTGGGTTTTTTTACATTAGATTTTACTGAGTTTGCTGCTGCATCTGTTGGGTTTGTTGCATCTACTGGATTTTCTGTAGCGTCGAGGGATGGGGGCGCCGACTACTGAGATGACGAGTGGCGCAGCGACGATGGGCAGTGGTT
>QANW01010875.1:2163616-2195078 GCA_003254865.1 Dryas drummondii | reverse complement strand
GGGGGGGGGGGGGGGGGGGGGGGGGGGGGTAGAGGTAGTCGTTGGCTGGGGGAAAAAAAAAACTACAGAAAAAAAAAGGGTTTTATATGGAGGGTATTATGGATATTTCAAATATAAAAGAATAGTAAGATTTTAGGCTAGGGAGTCAAAATAGTTTTTAGGGCATTAAGAGGGTATATTGAATAAAATTTCTAAAGGAGAAGGGATAAATCCAATATTTTTTTGTCTTTTTGTTTTCTTGTTCAATACTAAAAATTGGGTTTCAAAGTTTACAAAAAATAAAAATAAAAACTAAAGGTTTATTGAGCAAATTGAGAGGTTTTATTTTATTTAAAGGAGGAAGATTGAATTTGGGTTCAGGAAGGCAATTCTACAATTATTCTAATTGAGCTACCCCATTAGCTGTACAAAACTGAGTGATTCAAGTATATATAATCAACTTTACATATAATTTTATAATTAGTTAAGTAAAATATTCATTTGAAGCAAATATTATAACATAAGGTCATTTGTTCCTCACTGACATTTGGTGAGACAAAGGAAATAATTTAAAGAATAAGTTCAAATTTAAATAAATGGAGAAATGACTGAGCATTTAATGAATAATATTTTATTGAACAAATGTAGTAACCAAGCAATACCCGTCAAGAAGTGGCCAAAAAAAAAAAAAGCAATACCCGTCAAGGAAATACTGAACGTTGAATTATATACAATTTGGATTGAAGTAGGTTACCATACTAATAAATTAAGCATTCAACATGCATGCACATTGACTATTGACTATTGAGGTGTATTAACTACGAGATAGAGATATCAGTATGCATGGTCATCCTTAATTTATTAGTTCCAGCTGGGCTTATGCTTTATTTATAATTTTATATAGGCTTGTTGATTTCTGATATCTGAAACCGAAATCTTTACATATAATCAATGATTTACATAAAATATTTGTTGCTCATCACCCTCATCTGTATTTTGAATGATGCGATATACTACGATATTAAGACTTAAGATTGTATTATCAGTTAGGGTAAATTATACTTTACACTTTCCAAGTTTGACTTATTTTTTACTTTGCATCTTAACCTTTAAATTTTACAATGTACACTATAATATTAAGTTAATTTGATCATATTTGACCTTTTTTTGAAGCATTATTTGTTTATGTGAAAATTATGAGACTTAAGTTTTCTTATATGACAAATGAAAAAGGCTTCACCTTAATTTCTGTGAGGACATATGTCATGTAAAATGACATGAGTGATAATTTAAATGCCAAAAAGGCATTTGATTTTACAAAATGACCTTAACAAAAATCAGGATGGATGCCTCGTCAAATGCCACGTAAGAAAACATGTGGGTCTCATTCTCATGGCTTCCACGTAAGCAAATAAAGCTCCAAAGAACTGTCAAACTATTAGAGGGCATAAATTGTAAGACAGATCCACTTTCAGGTGTACATAGTAGAGTTTTGAAGGTTAGAGTGAAAAGTGAAAAGCGACCTAAATTTGAAGGGTGCGAAGTGTAATTAATCATATTCCTTATTGTATGCATAAGGGTAGAATAGTGAGTTAGCATGGAACAGAAAGTGGTGGTCAACCCAGACTGGGCCTTGGGTTGGGGGACTCCAAACAGGGTGTCCCATTAATCCAAACAACGAGAAGGACAAAAGCACCCTTATAAGACAACCCTTTCGTCCAGCCTCGGTTTTCCACATTGACCCTACAGTCCCCTTCCCACTCACTCCTCCCACCACTTTCTCTTTTCTGTCTTTCCCTAAAGGGAGGGGGGACTAGTAGAGTGGACCGGTCAGGTCAGGGACAAAATAGTCAGACCCTTAAATTTGCATTTTGCAATTTGCAATTTGCAATCCCCTCCCTCTCAAATGTGGGACCCACATTCCAGCCACGTGGCGGTCCTAAACCAGCATCTGCCCATTTGCTTTGGTAGACGCCAGGTGTAACCGTCAACCAGGAGCCAACAACTGCACCCAACAACAGAAAATTAAAAGAAGTATTTGTAATAAGAAAAAAGGAAAATAAAAAAACAGCGAAAACAGCAAAAAATATTTTTTTAGAGAGACAAAGTCTTTCTCTCTCTATAAAAAAGAGTCAGTGAGTCTACTCTACTAAAATATAAAAAACACTCCCACTCTCTCTCTGTTTACTTCCTCACTTTCTCCTCTCACTCTCTCTCTCTCTTTTCTTTTTTCTTTTTATTTTAAAATGTGTTTTGGTGTTATTTGGGTTGTTGGGCTTTGCCGGAAAATCTAGGAGAGGGGAGACAAAATTTTCTCGGTAGCCAAACAGCGGAGGAGACGAGTCAAATGTGATGGGAAGTGGAGTGTCGAGCCTCTTCTCTTGCTTCAGACCGGTTCACCGGACCAACAACCACCACCAACCGGACCACGACGACGTCGTCTTCGCCTCCTCCGAGCCGCTGGACGAAACCCTAGGCCACTCTTTCTGCTACGTGCGCTCCTCAGCTCGCTTCCTCTCGCCGACTCAGTCGGATCGCTTTCTTTCCCCTTCCAACTCGCTCCGGTTCTCGCCTACTCACGAGCCAGCTCCTAATCATAGGATCCGACCCGGATTGCCCGAAACCGGGTTCAAAGCCATCTCGGGGGCTTCTGTGAGCGCCAACAGCTCCACTCCCAGAACTGTCCTCCAGCTTGACAATATTTACGACGATGCCACTGAGAGTGTTCTCGGTGGCGGCTTTGGTGGTGGAGTCCGGGGGAGCATAGTGAATGGGTTCGAGAGTACGTCGTCGTTCAGCGCTCTGCCGCTTCAGCCCGTGCCACGTGGCGGCGGCGGCGAGCGCGATCCCTCGGGCCCAATGGAGAGAGGCGGGTTCTTTCTCTCCGGCCCAATTGAGCGCGGCGCGCTCTCCGGCCCACTCGAAGCCACCACCGCAAACAACGGGCCGGACGGCGGGGTCCACTTCTCGGCCCCTCTCGGCGGCCTTTACATGAAGAAGAGGCGGAAGAAGGGCATTTCGGGTATTCGAAAGGCGCTGTACCGGAACTTTTCGGAGAAGAAGCAGCGCCCGTGGGTGGTTCCCGTGCTTAATTTCGTGGGCCGGAAGGAGGGCCCTGCCAACGGCGGCGGCGGCGAAGAACACGAGCCCAAGAACGAGACCAATGTCCAGTGGGCTCTTGGCAAAGCCGGGGAGGACCGTGTACATGTGGTGGTATCGGAAGAGCAAGGGTGGCTATTTGTTGGGATTTATGATGGGTTTAATGGCCCCGATGCGCCGGAATTCTTGATGGGTAATCTTTACCGTGCCTTTTACAATGAGCTTCAGGGCTTGTTTTGGGAGGATGATGATGCTCAAGAAGCCCAAGAATCCATTAACACTAACCCACCACCAAATGTAGCTTCAGAGACTGAAGTGGTTGTAGAGGTTAAAACTGATGGTGAAGTTTCAGATGCTGGGAATGAGGGGAACTCAAACCCCTTGCCTACAGCTGATCGGACAAAGAGAGTGACGTTTCAATCGGACAGTAGGAGGCGGCAACTTTGGCAATTGCTCGCTGAGGCTGCCGCCGAAGATGGGCTTGACCTTTCAGGTTCGGAGAGGTTTGCATTTTCTGTGGATGACGCGCTGACAGCGAGTAAGCTGACAGCAAGCAATGGGGGTTCAGGGGTGAGTAGGCAGTGGCTTTTACTGTCGAAATTGAAGCAGGGGTTGTCCAAGCATAAGGAGGGTCAGGGTCCCGGTAGGAAGTTGTTTCCTTGGAGGTTTGGTTTGGAGGATAAAGAGAAGGTTGAGGTTGAGGTTGAGAATGAGAATAGAGTTGAGGAGGAGAGGTCTGCTCCAACTGGTAGGAAGAGGAAGGAGGGTCCAGTAGATCATGAATTGGTGTTGAGGGCATTGTCCAAGGCTTTACAGGTGACTGAGGATGCATATTTGGATATGACTGATAAGGTTCTTGATACAAATCCGGAGCTTGCTTTGATGGGGTCGTGTTTGTTGGTTGTGCTAATGAGGGATGAGGACGTGTATGTGATGAATGTTGGGGATAGTCGGGCTATTGTTGCACATTATGAGCCGGAGGAAGTTGGTTCAAGCATGGAATCTAGAGGAAAGAGGGACAATGGTTTATGCACTGAGGATATAACTGAGGAGTCCTCAGCTGTGGCCAATGAGGCTCCTACTCAAGCAACGAGATTGGCTGCATTGCAACTGTCCACTGACCACAGCACGAGCATTGAAGAAGTAAGTTCTGTGGTCCTCATGTATGTAGCTTTAGTTCTCATGCTAATATGGTTTGATCAGTCATTCCTGCATTCCTACATGGGTATACTGTTTGTCAAGCGCTTATTGGTGGGAATTATTTTGCTCGAGGAGCTTGTGTTTTTCTAATTGTCTTTTTACTGAAGAATCCTGCATTCGTATCAGAAACATTTTGAAGGACTTAAGCCCAATTACTTAATTCTATCCTGCAATTTTATCTCCTGCTGATACATCTTTGTCATAGTCTACCTGCTTCTGTATGACAAGTTGTTGAGAGAATTTTTTACAGCTTGAAGCACACTTCTTGGCAGTGTACTTAATGCCAGATATAGTCTCTGACTTCTAGAGTTAGATATTATATTTATACTCTACATTTTTGTCCTTTGAACTCCTTTGCATTGCACTATGCATTGCTAATCATGAATTTAGTTTTTGTGACCTGCTGGAGGGGGAGCTAGTGTTGAAATCCTTTTAATTTGCTTTCATGGCCCCTACTGTGCACATTCCTGAATGAACTGACTGCGGTCACAGCAGTTTATGTTTAAGTGGTCTCCTTTTTTATTCTTAGAAAATGCCACATTCTTATGCTCCCAATGAAGCCAATATATGCAGAAGTGAATGACGAAACTTGTTTTTGTAAATGTCTCTTTTTGTTGCTTAAGCTTCCGATTCTTCTTAAAGTGTCAGGAAAAATTGTTGTGTTAAATTTAGGGTGCCTTATTCATTGGAAATCTATATCTAGCAATTATTCTTTTAAACAATTATATTATGAAAAATAAAATAATTGAACTGTATAGAAAGTGTGTTGCACTTTAGAATTTGTTTTTGTTACTATTTATTATGTGTTCCAAAAGAAAAATTTTCTTGCTATTGCATTTATCACATCATGTTTTAACTGTTTAAATAAGCTTACCCCCATTGTATCATCGGTTGGTTAAGCTTGATCCTGTTCAATTCACCTCACCAGTCTGTTTTCCTGGGGATGGGGACGGCAGGCTGAAAGAATTGAGGAAGCTTCCTTTTCCGTCCCATCTTTATTTGTTATCTTGTCGTTTGCCTTTATCATCAATTTTTTCCCCAATGGATTGGAACAATTTTTGGAAGCTTCATTGCAAGTTTCCTTTTCCTTAGTGTGAGTTCTTGGATGATTAATGTCTACTCGTGGATTTTGATAAAAAAACAAAAAATGTCTCCTTGTGGATGTATAGTTGACCTGCATATGTTGATAATTATGAAGTGTTGTCTGTCAATTGGCTGGTGAATTTTTCACCTCAGTAGTCCAGACAATTAGTTCTCACTATAACAAAGCTCTTGCACACTCTTTTTTGTCTTCTCATTGATGACAATGTTTGGGTGTCCTTCTTTGTACTAGGCTTGTTGGTTTAATCTTTGTTTGTTTGTTTGTTTTTTTTTTTTTTTTTTCAGTCCATTTGTGTCTTTTGGTGACTACTATAGGCATCATCCTTGATTAGTTTCCTGGTCATGTTGTTGATGCATCTTGGCTCATATTTGGTTTCTAATGTTTTTAACAATTTATCTTTTAATTATGCAGGAAGTGATCAGAATCAAGAATGAACACCCAGATGACAAACATTGTTTCGTCAATGATAGAGTGAAAGGTCGTCTTAAGGTTACCAGAGCATTTGGGGCAGGATTTCTGAAAAAGGTTCTATAGATATACTTGTTAACTGTCCCAATAAATTTCACTTTTTGCACGGTTTGGCATTAAATCTTTTTTGTACCTACTTATAAGAATATTGTAAGTGTTCATAGAGGCACAGACTAAAACTTGTCATGTTTGGCTTTTTTCTATTCAGTCATTCCAACTTTTTAATTCACCAAGGTTGGCATACTCTTCATTTTCCTTTTTCTTAAAATATCCAAATTATTTATGCTATGGAAGAAAGGAAAATATAACTGAATCATTTTTTAGTATAATATAGATGTAAATCATTTTGATATAAAAGGGGTAAATAATTGAAGATGCTTATTTCCTAGACTATTGAGAAGCTGGAGTGGAAATGTTAGCTTTAATCTTGCAAGTGACCAATGTGCATACTTTTCACTGCCTGCTGATGAGATGAGAGGAGGAAAAGTGGTCCTAGTGGATAGTCGCATGATTCTTTATACTTTTATTGGAAAGTTGTGGCTTGATATAACTTGCTGCTTAATTGAGTGACCTTTCAAGATTACTCTAGTTATTGATATATAGTCTCAACTGGCCCAAGTTGTGCTTGGCCAGCTCCCTTGTGTCCATATTTATTATTATACTGTATACGTAAGACTTTGCTGTATGATTCAATCAAGTTGGAAGGCAAATTACTTATAATATGGTGTTTGACTGCTCATGGTGCTTACGTGTACAACTACTTTTGGTTGCATAGTCCAGTATGAACAATATCTTACTGTAGCTAATAATGTGATCTTTATTGTTGGTACAGCCCAAGTTGAACGATGCAGTATTGGAAATGTTTCGAAATGAGTACATTGGTACTGCACCATACGTATCATGTTTACCTTCTCTTCGCCACCATAGACTATGCCCTAGAGATCAGTTTTTAGTCCTCTCATCCGATGGTTTGTATCAGTATCTAACCAATCAGGAAGTAGTTTCTCATGTTGAGAATTTTATGGAGAAGTTTCCTGATGGAGACCCTGCACAACACCTGATAGAGGAGCTTCTTTTCCGTGCTGCAAAGAAAGCTGGTAAATGTTGGCATTTCTTCTGGCTATTATATTTTGTTAATTGTTTATGCATACTCTTTGCTGCTTTTATAAAAAGTATTGAAAACACTTTACATTCCACTAAGCAGATAATTTGCAGAAAGAAGTACCTGCACTAACCTTAATATTTTTAAGGGCCCTCCCCTACTAATGTGATTGGTTGCAATTTTGCATAATCCATTTCTACTACCATGCATGTTATAGCAGGCATTAGACTTGGTCAGCTCTTATGCTTTGTGCTTGTGAAAACCTATAGGCTATACTAGGAATGATTAGTTAATATGTCATATTTGAGGATTGCTGAAGGGGATTGCTATTTGCTCTCCGCAAAAGCCTATTTGCACTCCTCTGCAGGAGTGCAAGAGTAAAAAAGGAGAGCAATGGCACTCTCCTTGTTGTAGCAATTAGATTTTATTAGGTTAATACTAATAAGGCATGTGACTTTTTTGTTACCAGAAATTGATTTTGATTTACATTTTAAGAAAAAGAATCAAGTCTTGTTTTGTAAGACTTTTCAATGATAAGTTTGGTGAAATTGTTGAATTGAATTATTTAGTGTTGTTAACAGTTCCATTTGATTTAATGTGAGGAAGTGGATTTTTGGACTTCAGTGCCTAACAAATTTAGATATATTCCATTCCTTTTTCTTCCTGTGGATTGGGAATTGTGAAATCTTAATTTTCTTTTGTTGTTAGATTTAATGCTGTTAATTGTAGAGTTTGGTTGATGAGGTTTTGATTATATCTTTGGTGGACTGCCGGTTCACTGTTGCTGTAGTGCTGTTCAGTTTTTTTCAATAAAATTAATAATTTTCCTATTAAAAAAAGGAGAAAGGTTTAACCGTTAGTATCTTGAAGTGGCTTCTTATTTCTTGCTTTCTCTTTAACTAATAAACTACTCTTTGCTGACATATATATATATTAAGGGACCCTTAATGGAAGCTCCATGTACATATATATATATAGGGTGTTTCTCTCTTGCGGAAGCTCCCGTGCGGAATGGGTGTGGAAGGTAAATGAGAGCCACAGGATTGTTATAACGGCTCAGATGCATTTGGAGATTTTAAGTGACATTGGGTACTTTTACAGTTTTATCCATCAGCAATCCAAACCCGTTAAACAAAAAGAAGGGGAAAAAAAAATATACAAGAAAAGAGAACTGAAGTATTGTTTTGTCAAAACAGATAACTCCTTCCATCTTCAATCCTTCAAACCCAGCTTTCTTCCCATCTTCATACCCAGGTTAGATTTCGACCAAAAAAAAAAAAAAAAACGCAGGTTAGATGTCCTTTTCCCAAATGTATAATTCTGGCAGAGTTCTCTCTCCCTCTCTCCCTCTAGTTGTGATTGTTTCTAATCTTCACTTTAGCTTCAGTTTAGTTATTTGGTTGTGATCTTAGAATCCAACCTGATGAAGCTTGCAAGACATAGTGTTCCAAAAAGAAGTTTCTATGAAGCTCTACAAACACCTAGAGCAGAACAGTTCAAATCTAAACCCAAAAAAAAATCCTCACAAAAAAGAGGAGAATCTTATAACTCCTAAACTGAAGAAGCTTGAAGGAATGAAAAACAGTTCCAAAATGAAAGTTTTATGAAGCTTGGAGTCAAAATCGCAGTTGGGTCTCAAAATCCCTAAAATACCCAAAACCAAACATGAAAATTGAGAATCTTAAATTAGATAAAACAGAACTTTAATGTGGGTCTGAAGTTTTGAAGGTGAAATCAAGCTTTGAAGATGGAAGGAATGGGAGAGAGGGTTCTCTCTTCTGAGTCTCTAGAGCGTTCTTTTCTTTTCTGATGACAGGGGTTCTCTTTTTTTGAATGTTTTTTATGTCTAATGGGTTTGGATTTGTTAACGGGTAAAGACTACCCGATGTCACTTAAAAATTGCATCTGAACTGTTATAACATCCTGTGGCTCTCATTATTCTTCCGTAAGAGAGAACTCTCTAGTGTGTGCATGATTGCGTCTTTCCGTGCATACTCTCGTTGTGGGTGCATGTGAATGCATATTGATAGTTACATATTAGATTTCAGTAATGGTTAGTAGTATTTTTCTATACGATTCCATTGAGTGACTATCATTGAAGAATCAGTTCTTTGTAGATAGTTGAGTTCAAGGAAGGTGCCTTAGGTTTATGCATCTAAGGTTTTAGGTTTTTGGCCTCCCTAAAACATACTTTGTCAAATACTTGAAATGAAAATTATATAGTAAATATTAATTTTTTCTTTGGCCTCGTCCACAAATCAAACACAGTGAGCTATATTTCATTTTCACTTATACTGATGAAACCTACATTTATTGTATTTTTAAATGGAGGGAAGAAGTTACTTCTTAAAGTGGTTTTGGTATTTCATGTAAGTGGAGAGACTGAGTTGGATCCTGGAATAAAAGTTGGCAGTAACAACTAACAAATTACTCCATTCAGTTCCTCTTTATTTGATATTCTCTATGCTTTCCAATTGTTTCATTAGTAGTCGTTAGAATTTGGGTGTGTTTTTCGGTTTTGAACGTGAACTGTTTTGGTTTGCAGGAATGGATTTCCATGAATTATTGGACATCCCACAAGGAGATCGCAGGAAGTATCACGATGATGTTACCGTTATGGTTATATCACTCGAAGGAAGAATTTGGAAGTCATCAGGAAAGTACCTTTGACAACTTTATACCCAAGCAATGTTCTCTATAACAGGCAATATTGCAATTTCAGTTTTCAGCTAGAGATATTCTACAAGCAGTATGGAAAGCTTTGCTGCTGACCGCATTCCATGGGTCCATTAGGTGTTTTTTTCTCTCTCTCACAGCATAAGCATACAACTAATAGGGATGGTAATGGCAAAAAGGCTGATGTTAGATATCATCAATTACTTAATAGATGCAAAATATTGGGTTGATGATGAAAATGAGAAATTGCAGATGGAGTTGTTGGGAAATGCTCTTTAGGGGGAAACAAAATCTTTTCTTTTTGTCCCTTTTCTTTTAGACTTCATTTTTGTTTAAAGAAAAAAAAAATAGAAAATTTGCATAGTTTGGAGGGAGGCTCTTTCCATATCATCTGTGCCTTTGTGCCTTTCTCTTTTCTTCTTTTCGTTCCAGAGCCGAAAATGTGTTTGTAAATTGGTGGGGGTACAGATTTAGTTACCGAACTTTGAGCATTCCCTTGTCAATACTGAGCATCTGTAATTTTGAAGGTGGGTTTTCCACCATTGCGGATAACAAAGAGTTCTTCAAAATTTTACCAGGATCTTTGTGTAGAAATTATATTGGCTTGTTACCCCAAATTTAACTAGGATCTTTCAGTAGAAAGTATATTTTGTGTAGCATGAAGTCACAAGTCACAAGTCACAACCAAGTGCAAATGACCCCAGAATTTAATTTGTGAAATTGACTCCCCAATTTGGGATGGAAAACTAGGACTAGTATTGGAAAGAAGAGTAAATTACAGATGCAGTGAGCTGGAAAAACTAGTATTGGAATTTGGAACATATCTAAATTTTTTAGGTGCAAATTACCGGCACCTCTTTGGCTTTCAACTTAAATGGTTTTAATTTCAATCAGTCAGTGGTTTTAATTTCAATCAATAGTTGACAGTCAAGGTGGTGTAATTAACACTTGGGGATGAGGTCATGTAATTAACACTTGGTATGGAAGTTATGCATGAATGTAATGCTCATAATTTTACTCTAGACCTAGCTGCTGTTGGAGCTTCTAAATGCGTGTTTGGGTAAACCGTAAACATGAAACAAGAGCGAAAAACAAAAAGCACAAAAAGAAGCGTTGATTTGCAATCCATTTCTACGGCCATTTAATTAACTGGTTGAAGATGTAGGGGCTCTTTAAGTGGTAAACTAAAAGGTACTTTACTCTCAACAGCTTGACTCTCTTGCCTTTTCTTTTCACTTGAATAAATGATAAATTATATAAATTATTAGTTGTAAGCACAACTAACTTAAAGTGAGCACGAAACCTACCATGAAAATTAATTTAAACTTTGGGTTCAACTGTTTGGCTCATCTAAATTAAAAACAAGAGAAAAATTGTGTTCAAGCCAATGATTGAGACTAATAAAAGGGTCTCTTTAGATGGAATCATTTCAAAGAATTTGGGTTTTGACAATAAGGCTAACTTAGTTTTTTATTTTATTTTGAAGAAATTGGATATAATGCATTTGAAATAACGCTATACAATATATTGAAATGAATCCCAGTTTTTTTTTCTTGGTGAAATGAATCCCAGTTAATTATATATAATGAATCATTTGAAATTCTTGTGTTTTCTCTTTTTCTTTTAATACAAATATAAATATTTATGTATTGTAATAATTCAATCGAGCAATTTAACCATATATTCTCTTCATTTTGTTGAAAGATGTCTCATATCATCATGTGTGAATCACCCATCCGCAGACATTAACAACAAGAAATACCCACAAAATCCCCTATAAGATGCAAAGAAGATTATGCCTGCGAGTTGCATAAAGCATATTGTAACACAAGTTTGAGCACTATCAATCCGGAAGATCAATAATGAGGTCTACAAGAAGGAACCTATTTCGTTGTGAATAATTGCATTATTGTCAGCAAAGCAAAAATAATTCTAGCATGCAGCTAGCTGCAAGAACCGTGATGAAGTCTGAAAAGTTGTATATGGAACTAAGTTGTGCTTAAAATATGTGGGTTTCCACCTAGTGCAAATTGGGGCAGTACAAGCCTCCAACTATTCTGATACAAAAAGTTATTGTGAAAGATTCAATGATAATACATTTCACAATTTGCAGAGTATAAACAATACAAACTAGCATTGATGAAAGACCACTGTAATTACAGTTGATGGTCCAACACTTAAGAAGCAGTGATGGCAGCAGATGGAGCCTGTGACTGCACCCATGACACTAAATCCTCCCTAGTTGCCACAAAACAACCAGCTTTCTCTTCACTCTGCCTAAATGGTGCAGCCAATTTCTTCACATGAGAACCGAAGGAATGGGCCAGTCCTTGAGAGAATTTGTGAGTTCCCGTACCAGTTTGAGCTGAAAACAACTCCGGCAACGTCTCCTCGCGCTGAACAATTTTGTAGAGAGTTCCCATCCACTCTTCTAGTGCAGTGTGGGCTGCACCAATGGATAGTGACCTAACATCCAAACACCACTCTCTTGCAGTCTTGTTGTGCAAACCTGGATACAACCCATATAGGGTTCCCAAATAGAGCAGCTCATGAGCTCTCTCATGGTTATTTTTGTTTCGACATATATCGATCAAGCAATTACAGAAGGGTCTTCGGGATTCAACTGCAGTGCCACCAATAACATCCCTAAATTCATCTTTAATTGTATCAAACGTAACTTTTTTATCTTGCAGCACTTTGACAACGGAAACCAACTTTGGGTTAGCTAGCTGCAAACAGGAAAGGACCTTATCCTCATCCTCAGTTTTTTCACACAATGACACAACAGATAGTAAGCACCCACAAAGCCTATCATCTGGTTTAACCCCTCTTTCAACTGCGATTTCGAAGACTTGAACCATATCACCAAATCTTCTAGCCTTGCCCAAGCACTGAATCAAACAAGTGCACCCCATGACATTGAGCTCAACACCCAACTCAGACATTTCTTCAAACAACCCCATTGCCTCCTCAACATTCCCTCCACTCCCAAAGATGTTCAACATTGCTGTGTAACTCCAACTGTCTGGCCTACAATGCTTCGACTGCTTCATATCCTCGAAAAGCCTCTTAGCCTCCTCCTCCAAACCAATGTCAGCACACATATTCAACAATGTGTTGTACAAAATGAAGTCCATAGGCCACTTGTTCGACCTCATTCGCTCCCATAATTGCAAAGCATCTCGAGACCATCTCGCCTTGCCATAGATCTTCACAAGCGCTGTTAATGTTTTCTCATTTGGGGTTAGCCCGGATGCAACCATTTCTTCGAATAAACTTCTTGCTAAACCAGGCTTTCCAGCCTTGCCCATTGCCTCTAACAATGTATTGTACACAACCAAATTAGGCTGCACACCAAGAGAAGTCATTTCTTGCAAGACATACCTAATGCCATCATAGTCCCCAGCCTCACCAAACATCTTACCCAACACAGAAAATGCAATGGGGTCAGGTGTCCACCCACTAGCTCTCCCTCTCTCATATAAACTAAGCACCTCCTCAACCTTTCCCAATTTGGCATAAACATCTAAAATAGCAGAGTAAGTCACCTCATCAGGCATTAAACCAGTCTTGTACATCCTCTCAAACCACTCCAATGCCTTGTCAAAAAGATTGGACCTCTTGGCACAAGTAATTATAGTGGAGTAAGTAATATTATCAAGCTCAATCTCATTGCTTATCATCTCATTGGCAAGCTGTTCAATGAGTTGAAACTGCCTCCCAAACCTCAAAGACTTCATTGTGACATTGTAGAATATGGTTTCCATGGGAAACAAATTCTGGGTCTTGACCCAATTGAAGAACATGTGGGTTTTCTGCCATGGCTTCAAGCTATTGAGTATCAAAAGCGCATTTTCTCTAGTGGGTGGGTGTGGGATTTCTTCAAGAGCAGCCAAGAAAGAAGCTTTAGTGGCATCACAAGCATTGAGTTTCTGAGCAAAGAGCCTGAGATCCCTCAGCTGAGGATTGTACGAGTAAAGAGACCGCTTCTGCCTTTGCAAAGAGAGCACAGAGCGTTTGGGCTTGGCGGGGTTGACCCAAATGGACTTGGGCTTAGATAACAACTGGGTTTGGTCATTGTCCTTGGGAGGAGGCTCAGACAAAGTGGTTGTGGTTAAAGGCTTGAGTTGCTCAGACAAAGATGGGGTTTTGGGTTCTGATAAATCTGGTGGAGATTTTGGAGGAGACTTGGTGGACCTGCAAGAAAGGGTGAATCTTTTGGTTGGGATTTGCCTAAGGGGTGAAGTGAAGAAGATGGGTCTCTTTGTCTCTGACGAATTCACAGTAAAATGGACATCTAGAGCTGAAGACAGAGCACTAGAAGTAGCCATGAGAGAGAGAGAGAGAGAGAGAGAGAGAGAGAGAGAGAGAGAGAGAGAGAGAGAGGGTGTCTCTTCTGGTTCAACGCTAGAGCAAACCTATACTTCTGTTCTGGATAATTTTGGTTACCTTATCTAAAAATCAAAAGCACAATGTGCACAGAACCCTAAAATTGAATCAGAAAATAAAGGTTGAATTATTTGGGAAATGGATAAAAAATACAAGAAGGCCAAAAAATTGGGTTATAGATCCGCCGCGAGGGCGGGTAGCCTTAACCGATTGTGTCGGTAACAGGTAAGCTCGAAAGCTGTTCCCGTCCCTGTCAGGGGAGATGCCAACCATCTCTCCTTTCTACGAACACGAAGAGTGCAGCAAGATTGTAGTCTATAAAGGCTCAATAGTTTTATGATGTTTCCGATGTGGGATTAGAGTGCATTTCAAATACAAAGGTCGGTTGGTTTGGACTTTGGACTCCCTTTATTTGAAATTTTATGAAAAGTATACATATTTGCCTATTTAGCCATTAAATTATGATGACCCTGTGTCTAATTTCTATGCGGTGCACTTTGGATTTTGGCTTCATGGCTAAAATTTTACATGTGTAAGCTAATGAACTTGATAGACATGCTCTTAGTTTGCATGAGGCTATATATTGGCTGGAGAAAGAGCCCCCTTGATTGCTTTCAAATATTACATTTAAAATTCTGATGTAGCTGCTTTGCATTCCTATCTTTTAATGAAAGTAGGAAAAGATTTTTTTTTTTTTTTTTGATCGGGTAAAGAAAATAAAATTATACAGTTAACAAGCACCAGAAAATTTGAGTTTCCTATTTTCCTATTTACTTCTTTCCCACTTTTTCCAGCAAAACAAACACAGCCCAAGTAAGAGTTCCATTTCCCAACAATAAAACGGGCCTTAAGGTGCAACCCTGGAATAATAGTTTTTATTCATGTTTTATTAGAATGAATAGTATTAAAACATCCACACAAATACTGTTTCTTTCCACTTCTCTGTTTGCTTGGGAATCACATGGAGCATCAAGCATTCAACAATTCAGACAGGACCAAAATTTGTTTGATTCTCAATGACAATTACAATTCCCGTAACCAATGATCAATGCTATTGTATCCCATTATGAGGATTCTTTAGTAGCAGGCTCCAACAACAATTCTTTAATTTGACTTTCTACCTTCTTCTTTATCCAAGCATAAGGTAATCCTTGGATCACCTCTGCACCAAAGGAAAAGAGGAGAGCCTTTCTCGCTGCCTCTAAGTTGATGCCACGTGCCTGGAAATAGAAGAGTTGGCTTTCTTCAAGGTCGCTTATTGCAGCTCCATGAGAACACTTGACATCATCAGCAATAATTTGAAGATTTGGTTTGAGATTTACAGTTGCACGAGGTGCAAGAAGAAGAGTTCTTGTTAGTTGTCCACCGTCTGTCTGCTGTGCAAATCTGCAAAATATAAGTACGGATTTTGTAAAGGGCATACACTGTATAAGTGAGCAGAAAATGTGAAGAATCTGGACAATGATACAAGTTGAGGTTGCATTTAGAAAAGCTATCATCTAGGCAGCAACTTTATTAAAAGGAGACCCATCAAATTGCATGGTTTTAGTTGCACTACATTACAAGCATCTAATTTCATTGGTGAAGAACTACATAAATATGTAAGCTGAGAATCTCCAAGAAGTAAAAAGTCAGGAAATGGGCACAAAGTGATGTGAGGCAAAGTTAATAACAAGTCCACAATAAGCATGGAATCAAATGAAAGAGAATTACCTGTTGACCTTTATGTTCCCATCAAATACGGCTTGTCCTAGAGAATGAGACACAATGCACTTATGAAGTTGTCGGGAGTAACCCCGTGGATGGTCCAGGACTACACTACTATGTAGATCTTGTGTTTGATCACCGACAGACAAGTGCAGTGTTGATAACTCAGTGATTGTCTCTGGTCCCAGTTGCTGAACATGGAGATTATGCCTGCTCAATTTTCCACCAGTGCTAACCTCTACAAGCTCATATGTACTAGTTGCTTCCTGTAAAAATCAACTTCATAAATTTTTCTGCAGATGGATCTACATGATACATACAAGGAGAAAAGTTTAAAAAGAGGAACAATTGGCACGGAAGTAACATTAGCATGGGGCCGTGGGCAGTGACAAAGGTTAAGAATTCATTCTCAAGTCACCTCCTATTAAACAACATATTGAAACAAATGGTACTCATAAACCTTCCAGCATGTAGAGCTTAGCAGACAATTTATCTACTCAGCCTTACTGTTGGTCATGATACAGAGCAACTTAATCTTTACCATTATATGTAAATTCCACAGAAAACCAGTATCAACAACTTTGATAAAAGGATTGTCTTTCTCTGCAGTTTAAAGGTACAGATTTAATTGATAAACCATATTCCATATTGGAACTATTCTCATTTTTAACAGCACTCCTTGTGCATATATTTCCAATTTCAATTCCAAATAAGAAAATTTTTCAACACAAGAAGATGGTTATGCATTTCAAGCAAAAAATAATTTGAAACTAGCAGGGCATGATATCCATTTCAAAACTGAAACACGATGTGCTTGCATATTTTCTGAAAGTGGGAATAACTGGTGTTCACAGTATCATGCTTGAATAGGTAACTAGAAGCTGCTTTACTACTTTAGTTATTCTCCTTCTTTGTGCTTGCGCATAAACCATAGATCTCCAAGCAGAAAACACAAAAGTAAGGTCCTCAAAACTTAAAATAGCCATTTCCTTCCTGTCAACTAGTAGCTTATAAATCATACATTGACCAGATAAATAAATAAAACCAAGTAAATTACAGGCAAATCTACATTCAGAAATGATTCGTTTCTTGCTTAATGTTCCATATGTAAGCTAATAAGTACTAACAACAAACAGAACCTAATTCTCTTTTCTAATATCTCCTCCAAATTGTACCATTTCCAAGCATCAGATACAAAGTCAACAAACAACCCATGAAATTAAACAAGTAACACAAAGAAGCAAAGAGAGAGATCAAGAAGTAACCTGGCGGACCGAAGTCCACTTGATATGGGCAGCATTCATTGATTGATTCTGAACATAAGAATGTCTAACTTTTCCTCCTTCTCCAACCACCACCTCCAAAACAGAATTAGTCCAATAACACTTATTCCCATCCCCGCCCAAGAACTCCTCAATTATACTAATCTCTCCTCCATTCTCCACCATCACAAACACCCTCGGATTCGATAGCGGCAGTTTATTTGACCCTACGTCGCCGCCCTCATTCGCCAAGTACCGCAAATATATAGGATTCTCCACCCGGCACCCGGACGGAACATAGATGACGGTTAAATCCGGAGCTCCAATTCCATTAATGGACCAAAACAAGTCTCCCTGAGAACTACTAGACACAAACTTAGACACCCTTTTCATTATAGACTCTTCTGAGAGCTCCAGCAAGTTACCCACATAAACCCCATTTGGCAATTCGCTCAAATTCGACGAATTTACGACAAACCCATCAACTATAACCAAATTGGGGAAAATGGTATCTTCCAACATGCTTGAAAAGCTTGGTGGGCGAGAGGTTGGTTGGATTTGGGAGCTCTTGATGAAGGAGGTGTCTGTGAAGCGAAAAGGCTCGTCTTTGCGGGAAGGCCATGGGGTTGATAGGAGGGTTTCAGAGGAAGAGTCTCTGAGCTTCTGGAGAGATAAAGAAGAAGAAGAAGATGATGATGATGAGGGTAGTGAGTCTTCAAGAGCTTCAGCTAGTTGGAGAACAAAGGGGTCTGAGAAGGCGAGCTGTGAAGTTGGGGAAGGTTGAATTGAAACTCTGGGTTTGTTTTTAGGGGTTTTAGGTGTGGAAAATAAGGGTATCGGAGGTCTTTGAAGGTGGGGTGTGAATGCTATGGCAGCCATGGATGGTGGGTTGTGAATTCTATTAAAAAGGTTCAACCTTTCTATTAAGCCATGAAACCGCACAGTTTTGATTAAAAAAGAAAGAAAACCCTAAACTAAAAAACCTGTGGGCCCCATTCAAAACCCTTACATAGCCTCCGCCTCTCTCTTCATCTCCCTCTCTCTCTCTCTCTGGGCGCCGGCCTTGGTAAGCTGCCTTCCTCCACCTGCACTGCACTTTCACTGCAGCTTTCACTGCCAGTCTTCTTCTTCTTGGGTGAGTTCTGGTTCAAGTTGTTTGAGGCTTTTTTCATTTTCCTAACAAGTAGTTTCAGCTGCGTTCTGCAATATTCATATGTTTTCTGGGATTTTGAACTTTTGTTGTCACTTTTAATTGCTGAACAATACTGCTTGACAGAGCAAGGTTTTGTCAACTGAGCATTTCAGCTAGATATTACTATTAGAAACGAAGGTTTGCTTTGAGTTTATTTTATTTATTTTTCGCTGAACAGTTTTTCAATGCAGTCCCAACCCTCTGTGAAAAAAAATCCTAAAACCCTAATACTCCTTTCTCACTCTTATTCTGCAGAGTCTGCACATAAACGGAAGAGAAAGAATGAAGGGGAAGAAGAAGAGCTCTCATCCAGTAGACTTAGTGAAAGAGCAGAAGATGAAGAAGATTCCAGACACTAAACAACAACAACAAGCGGAAGCAGACTCAGTGAAAAAGGCAAAGGAAAAGCAGAAGATGAAGAAGATTCCAGACACTAAACAACAACAACAAGAGGAAGCAGACTCTGACTCTGTTTATGATTCTGAAGCTGAACCTGAGTGGAGACCATCAAATCTTGAGGTATTTTCTGGCTTTGAGCCTTACTTGCACAAGTGCCAACTCTTGAGCTTACTTTATTTTTGTTTCCCATTTTCTGGGAAGCTCCTCTACAGCAGAGAACCAGGCATTCCTCTGTTTTTTTTTTTTTTTTGGTTTAGTTAACATTTATTTACAATGGTTTTTATCGATGACCAAATGACATTTAGAGAAAGGGTTTAGGGTATAGGTGAGCATTTGGACAAAAATATTAAAACTTATTTAAACAAGTTGAATTTATTAGATTTAAAATTTAAGATATGCTAGATAATAGATTAAGATTGTTGATCCCAATTTCAAATGTAAATTTTTTCAATAGACCTAATAAATCTAACATAAGGAACTACCTAATTTTTTTTTTCCTGGTTTTGGGATGTTTTATTTTCATGGAATATAAAGTAGTGAGCTTTTTGTAATTGTAGGATTTTTCAGATGGTGAAGGATCTGACTTGGAGGATTATCCATCAATTCGAGACTCAGACTCAGAAGATGAAGAGAGTGATTCCTCCAAAAATGAGGTATGCAGAAATATGGGAAAAAAAAAAGTTTAAAGATGTAAAAGATGTGACTTACTTTTCCATGCCATGTCATCTGTTATTTTTGGTTCAAATGTTGTAAAACTCCACCTAGCCTATAAAATTTTCATGACTTTTGTAGAACAATGACACTGTCTTGCATCAAGAAGTTTTACTGTTTTGACTGTGGGTTAATATGGTTAAGCATAACTGTGGCAGGGCATTCTCAAAACAAGCAACAATGATGGCTTTGCCAATGATATTGGTAATGATGACGGAAGTGAAAGTTCTGAACTTCATGAAGGAGTTGAGGAGAGTGATTCATCTGAAGATGAGGTCTGTTGTTTTCTTTATGTCTAGGAAAATTAAATGTAATTTTTTTTTTATGGTATGGTCACCTGAATGCATTTAAATGGCCTTTCCCTCATTTTTCTGTTTCTAATAGGTGGTTCCTCGAAATACAATTGGTGATGTCCCGCTGGAGTGGTATCGTGATGAGAAACATATCGGTTATGACATTACAGGAAAAAAGATAAAAAAGAAAGAAAAAGAAGATAAATTGCAATCCTTTCTTGCTAGTGCTGATGATTCAAAAAATTGGTACGTTTTTATTGCTAATATGATAGCCATCAATTGAGGGATGTAAAGTATCTGCTACTTTACATGGAAGTTTAAGAGGAGAATTTTGGTATATTACATGCTAATTTTTAGTTGGGAAAATATATACATATATATATATGTATATTTTCCCTTTGTTATTTTATTCTGTTCCTTTTATTTTTTCCAATTTGTTTTAAATGTTTAAATTTTACTCTGGTGTGTTTTGTTTTTTTTTTTTGTTTTTTTTTTTTTTATACTTTTCAGGCGCAAAATCTATGATGAATATAATGATGAGGAAGTAGGACTGACGAAAGAAGATCTCAAATCTATAAGTAGATTGCTCGAGGGAAAGGCGCCGCATGGTGACTTTGATCCATATGCGGTCTGTATACCCTACTAATCCAATTCTAATCTATTTGACATTCTCACATTGTTGATAAAAAAAATATCTGTAACATATAGTTATTTATAAAGAACTTTCTTACAAGTAAAATCTTCATTTTAAGTCCAAGTGAAATTCCCCATGTTTCTAGTACAGCCTTATGTTGATTGGTTTAAATGGGATGACGCCAAGCATCCGATGTCAAATGCACCTGAACCCAAGAGACGATTTATTCCTTCAAAATCTGAAAGTAAACTGGTAAGGCATGTTTAATGTATTGCTCCTGTTACTTTTTTTGGAAAAAAAAAATGTATTGCTCCTGTTGGATGCGTTGCTTCTTTTGCTTTTTCCTTAGTTTTATTTCTTTCACTGTCAGCTTCTGAAATAAACAAGTGCTCTGCACTTCTTTTTTTCTATTTTCGGGGTTTTCCCAGGTTTTGGTGGGACAAATATTATTTATTTATTTATTTATTTTTTTTGCAATTTAGCATTATGTCCTGTTTCATGCTCTGCTTTTCTTCTTGTGAATCTACAGGTTAATAAGATTAAGTTGGCAATTCGTAAAGGTTTAATTAAGCCTAGAAAGACTAAAGAGGAAGAAGAAGAAGAAAAAGAAAGCGTTTATCCTTTGTGGGGAGATGACACCAAGTCAATGGAAAAGGATAGCCATTTATCTTACATTCCAGCACCAAAGCCAAAATTGCCAGGTACTAACTTTCACCCATATTCCGAGGATTGTTTAAAAAAAAAAATGAGGTATAGATCAATCCCCTTTTCCTGGTGTGAAGTAACTTTGAGAGAAGGCCTAAAATTAATGTTTGGTTTTAGGCCATGAGGAGTCCTTCAATCCTTCTTTAGAATTCATCCCGACACAAGAAGAGATCAATTCTTATCAGTTAATGTATGAGGAAGACCGCCCTAAGTTTATACCTAAAAGGTAATGTTCAATGTGACCTGAAATTTGAACTAATGTTAATTTGCTACTCTTTCGGATAATTCAGCATCTAACATGCAGACCATTATCATATTGGTTAGGTTTTCATTTATGAGAAGCATCCCTGCATATGAAAATGCTGTTAAGGAATGCTTTGAAAGATGTTTGGATCTATATTTGTGTCCCAGAGTTCGGAAAAAGCGTGTAAGTGAGAAATCCAGATTGAGAAAAAGATTCAGTAGTGCTTATTGGATTAGGTTTTGATGGCTTTGCAAGATCTTTCAATTTATACAATCTACTTCTAATCATATGAAGGCAAAGATGATCATATTATTTAAAGTATGTCTTTTTATGTTCCAGATTAATATTGATCCTGAATCTCTGAAGCCCAAGCTACCAAGCCGAAAGGATCTCAAGCCTTACCCTGTAGCATGTTATCTTGAGTATATAGGTCACAAGGATGCAGTTACATCAGTTTCTGTAGAAGCTTCAGGGCAGTGGATTGCATCAGGTGTGGATGTCATTCTTAATTCTGTGTTGCATTCATCCAGGTAAATTAAATTGGATGTAGGTCTCATCATCTGTTGTGGTTTGTTCAGGTTCATTGGATGGAACTGTGCGCATTTGGGAGGTTGAAACTGGCAGATGTCTCAAGCTCTGGGAGGTTGGTGAAGCTGTCAAATATGTAGCTTGGAATCCTAATCCTGAGCATTCTATACTGGCTATCTCTGTGTAAGGCTGCATTTTTTTTTTTTTGGATTTATTTTTCCTGTACAGTTGTTTCACTGGGGATACTGTTACTTGACTGTAAATTAACCATTAGCATTTTTTTAGGGGACAAGATGTACTTCTTTTGAACACTGGTTTTGGGAATGAAGAAGTACAGAAAAGGAGTAAAGAACTTCTCTGTGTTGAAACGCCTACAACACCAGATGACTCTGGTCAGTGTGAGATTGTTATAGATTTCAATATCATATATCAAATGAATGGCGTCTAACCCTTGCAGGACATTTTTTTCTTACATGGTAAAAACAGCGTCCATTGTAAGCTGGCTTCAAGATGATAAACATGAGGGAATCAGGTTAAGGCATTTCAAGGTACTTTGGCCTTTTCCTTCTCCAATTTATTTGTGGTTTAAGTTTGTTTCTTAAACCAAAGTCAAGATTGGAAATAAGATCTTTCTACGAAGAATTTTAACTGCTTACTTTGTTGGGCGCTTGTATCTTGTAGTCTGTGTCTTCAGTAGAATGGCATCGTAAAGGAGACTACCTTTCAACAGTGGTGCCAGCAGATATCCTTTTTACAGTGTCAGCATATCATAGATGATTCTCTCTCTCTCTCTCTCTCTCTCTCTCTCTCTCTCTCTCAGTATATCATATCTATCCCCCACAACCATAACCTCCTCCCCCTGAAAAAGAAAGTTCCTCAAGAATGAAGGCAATATCTTTAAAGGTTGCTGTGAGAGTGATTCAGGTGTATGAATTGAGTGTAGAGTTCAACTTGGGTCTGAGGTAAGATCACAACTGACTGTAAACACTAACAGGGAAAAAGTCTATATTATATGCTACCGTAAGTTGTATTAAGATGGGTTTGGGAATATGTGTTTCTATTTGGTAGACATATGTTGTAAGGGAAATGAGGTTTATATTTGTTGTATGCAAATAAAGTTATTGTCATCATCTCCCCGAATTTCCTTGACCTAGTCTTACGCCAATCAAAATCGATTTATATACACAAGCTCTCTAAGAAGTTCACCCAGATACTTTCGTTCAAATTGCATGGGCTTGCAGTTACTTCAGTTTTCCATCCCACTCGCTCCTTCTTCTTCATTTCCACAAAGAAGGTTATTCGTGTTTATGATCTGGTGAAGGATGGAAAGCTCATCAGAAAGCTTGAGACAGGACTACGTGAAGTCTCCTCTATCGCAGTTCATCCATCTGGTAGTTTTTGATTTTCATTCATTAATTTTCTCTATTTCAATTCAATATATACAACTGAATTGATCGAGTCCGTTCTTTATTCCCTTGTTTGTGACAGTTGTGCGTCAATTGTACTCTGATTTACCTGAGGTGTACTGTTAATGCAGGTGATCATATAATTGTGGGGAGCAGAGAAGGAAAATTATGTTGGTTCGACATGGACCTTTCATCTAAACCTTACAAAACTCTCCAGTATGTCACATTTGTTTTGGAAACAACACATCAAATTCCATTTGCCCGATCATAGTAGTTCTTTTGGGTATAT
This sequence comes from Dryas drummondii, assembly GCA_003254865.1. Lineage (NCBI taxonomy): Eukaryota > Viridiplantae > Streptophyta > Magnoliopsida > Rosales > Rosaceae > Dryas > Dryas drummondii. The sequence continues at coordinate 2,171,693 of QANW01010875.1, read as the reverse complement.
GTATTTTTTCTCTGACATTTTGAAAACCTATCAGGTTGCATCAAAAGGACATCAACAATGTGTCTTTCCATCGTTCGTATCCCCTGTTTGCAACAAGCTCTGATGACTGCACTGCATATGTTTTTCATGGAATGGTTTATTCAGATCTTAACCAGAACCCTCTTATCGTTCCATTGGAAATACTCCGTGGTCATAAAAGTTCAAATGGGAGAGGTGTAATGGACTGTAAATTCCATCCTCGACAGCCCTGGTTATTCACTGCCGGTGCTGACTCGGTCATCAGACTTTTTTGCCATTGAGAAAAGAAAGGTCAAACCGCCTTTCCTACGTAGGTCTTGCTACTCCATTATGGATCTCATTTCAGTAATCGGGTATGAATTTTGATATGTGCTCTAAACATATTCTGTTAGTTGAATGTCTGTATGTCATGTGTAATACTGAAATGGTTCAATCAAAATTTTGACAGATTGATATGGCTGATATTTACCTAGAGTTGTTTAAATTACCAATTTATGAAACAACAAAACCACTCATTCAGAGTTTAATTTAAAAATTCGACCCTTTTGATTTAGGTTGGTGGCACCAACTTCGTACTCTTTATTTAAATTTTTAATATATATTGGTTTTTTGGGCCTGAGGTTGTGGAAGCAAGGCGTAAAATTTTGTTTGTTGAGGGTATGAAAATTTTAACACATCTCCATCAAGTTTTCGTCAATATTTTGTCAAAATAAATTGAAATAAGCCGAAATAAATCAAATAAATCAAAATAACCCAATAATTTATGGGTTAATTATATATATATACCTCAACTATACATCACTTATCAGTTGGGTACTTCTGGTTTAAAAACTTTCATTAGGGTACATCAATTTATGTTTTTTGTCAATTGAATACTTCCGTTAGTCTGACCGTTAAGTGCTTACGTGGCACACGCGGACCTCACCATTAAATATTAATTTAGCATTTAAAAATAGCCATTAANGAGTGTGAATTTAAAAAGCAAAAAAAATAAAAAAAGAAATTATTGAGAGAGAGAATGAGAGCTTTGAGCTCACATTTTGTGCTCCTTGATCTTCAGAGCTCATGGCACTCAGCAAACCAAATTCCCATTTCAACCCTCTGTTACCTCCAAAACTCCAACTTTACTTCCACAGTCTCTTCGTCATTTCGTCGAACACGTCGTGCGCATAAAGGAATCACCTCGTCCAAATCGTCGTCGGCCCCGCCGTTTCCGTCCCCGGAAATTCGGAGGCCTTCGGATCACTTCTTCTCCGGAAATGGGTTGGTATCCAATTACCCGAATTCGGCTTCCACGTCGCAGCGGCCCGAGGCCGCTTCGGAGCTCGAAATGTTTCGGAATTTGTTGCCTTTTAGGATGAAGAGGGAGTTGTGCAGGCACGAGGAGATCGGCGAGCTCATTGAGGTCGTGCTGNGACGAAAAAGCTCTGACCTTCGCCGTCAGTTATGGTGGGAAGGCTCGGGATCGACGAGTTGACCGGGGTAGGGAAAAGGTGGGGGAGGAAGGGGAGGGAGGGTGCTAGGTGGGGGTTGGTTTTTTTTTGTTTTTTTTTATTTTTTTTCAATTTTATATAATTTTAATGATTTTTTTTTATTTTTTTATTAATTTTGGTTTAATGGCTATTTTTAAATACTAAATTAATATTTAATGATGGGGTCCGCGTGTGCCACGTCAGCGCCACGTAAACACTTAACGGTCTTCCTAACGGTCAGACTAACGGAGGTATTCAATTGACAAAAAACATAAGTTGATGTATCCTAATGAAAGTTTTTAAACCAGAGGTACCCAACTGATAAATGATGTATAGTTGAGGTATATATATATAATTAACCCATAATTTATTTACCCCTTATGTTGAATGCTCGTAACTTTTAAATATCGATGTACGATTTGCGTCTACGGGCTCGTGGGTTCGAGACCTGTCCAACGAGTTCAAGTTCGAAACCAAAAGTCTAATAACAAAAAGTCAACTTTTTTAGGTCAAGTCCAATTTAAAATAATAATTTATAATTTATCACAAAACCTTTTATTTTTCAAATAAATCTCTAAAATATTTTTAAATAAAAACAAATAATGAGAAAACATTTAGAAATTTTCCCAACTCACAAATAAAATTCAGGGATAATTCAAAAAAATTTCGAGACCTCACAAAGAAGTCATAGTAGTTTGTTACGACAAGAAGATGATTCGTTATCCATCATTCTTGGCTTTATGAGAGTAGTAAATAACAATTACAATTATGGGCAAAATTCTCTAATATTCTACCCATCACGTATGTCTTACTCGATTGATTCTAATAGTAACTCATGAGCATAATAAGAGACAAACTCTCCAAATAAATATGACTAGGCAAATTCAACCACAACAGGTTCATGATCCATAAGATTGGCATATTTAGATTATATGCAAAGTTATGCTAGAGAAGTATCTTAGAGTGATTATTCTTTGCAATACACTTACTCTGGACATGATGATATTAATAACAGCGAAAATTTTGAATTTGTTAGAAACTCTATATGGTATTGAATACTTATTTAATTCATATTTTAATATTGTAATATAAATAAATTTGAGATGTTATTTATATAATTATTAATTAATTACCCATTTTTTTAACAGTATTTGCCTTCAGTGTACATTATATTCACTTTATATCACATGAAACCTACTATATAATTTAATTTTTTCAATATTTTTTATCAATATAGTAGATAATATGTTAAATAAACATATGGTCAAGTTTCATTCAAAATTTTTGTATTTTGATAGCAATTTTCATCGTTTTTGTCTAATTTTGTCTAAATCAAAATTTTAATTGAAATTTCTTCAAAACTAAAATTTTACTCTATAGAGATAACACATATAGTGTGAATTAGCCTAGTCGGAGGCTTGGTTAATGAGATTGAGAGGATTGTGAGGAAATGAATATGCAATTAATGGATATACAAGTATTAAATTAATTTGTTTTGGTATAGGGCAAATAGTTTGAACCGTCCATCGCAAATAGCGTTTGGTTCAATTTATGAACCAATAATTTTATTTTTATGTAAAAATCGAACCAAGCCGTTTCACATGGTTTTATAATTTTCATTTATTTAATATTAATTTTTATCAGTTAACCCTCTTTTCCTTTTTATTTTTTATTTTTTACAAAAGAGGATTGCATACTTTAGGCAAGGTGGGCATCGGTTAGGTTGGGACCCAACCCGCCGGCCGCCCAAGAGGCTCGGGTTGCAATTCCTGTAGACCGTAACTGCCCAAATAATAGGCAGTTGGATGGTTTGCGCTAGACTTGGGTTGCAGCCTATGTCGGTCAAGTTCAGTTGGAGCTGACAATAACAATGAGAAGATAAATTTGGTGGCAACGACGCCGAAATCCAGTGAAAGCTGACTCATAATTCATAAAAGAAAGGGAGAGCAAGAAAACTGAAGAAGAAGAAGTCAATAAGACTAAAAAGGAGAGTAAAGAGAAGGAGAAGAGAACTGATGACGAGAGTGATGAGGGGGAGAAGAGGAAAGTGAGGTGCATAAGAAGAGAACCTTGGTCGTGGCTAGTGGCTAGGTTTTAGTGAAAATATCATATGCATAGCTAAAGGGATGAGGGGTATGAGAAGAAAGAAATAAGAAAAAATAAAAATTATATTATTTAATTGTGTGGGCGGGTCAGGTTGTCAACGGTCGGATGGAGGCCCAAAGCCAAAATCGAACCGTTTATAATCGAGTTGGGCCACACTAATGTGGACTCGACCCAACCCGACCAATCAAGCTAGGAGGTTTAGTCGGGCCTGCGCCCACCGCTATTTTAGGGTGTAGAGTTGCCATTTAGAACTTAGATTTTAGGTTTGGTTGTTTAACACTTTTCATACGAACTTTGGGGTCAATTTCACTTCATCACTTAATAACAAAATTGTGCCAACTTACCATCTTTATTTAATTTTTTTGCAATGTCATACCTTGAGCAAATTCCATCACACTTTCTGTTAAAAATAAGCACGTATGTTGCATGTGACCATTTTTAAGGAGTTTCTTGGTCTTTTTATGTCAATTTGGAAGAGTTTTATTGTATTTAGGGATATTAAAAGTGCAATAGCTATAAAGATAATTTTTCTTCTTTTACAAACAATCTTTGTTTAATAATGAAAATATTTCAAATAAACTTCTAATTCGACATAAAAAGACCAAAAACAGTTTAAATAAAAGGGTCATGTGTGATGCACACACTTATTTTAATGGAAAGTATGACGAAATTAATTTGCTGGAGGTCTTATATTGCAAAAAAGTTTAAATTAAAATGGCAAATTGACACTATTTTTTTATTAGATGGTGAAGTGAGATTAATCCTAAAGTTCATGTGGGTAAAGTGCAATAAAATCTTCGTTTTAACTCTTAGGTTTTGAGTTACGCCCAAAACTTGAGAGTGACAACCTAAATCTTAAGCATTGAATAAATGTCAATTGATAAGAGATTAAATCTGCTAAATCTACTCTCGTTGATTGATCGGCCCCACTATTGATTGTTCAACACCTTCAACCAAAAAATATCTGATTATTAATGTATAGTTAAAAAACAAAATTGTACGGCTCATATCCTGACCACATTGTGGAGTGACCCTAATAATGCGGTCTTTTTTGATAAGGTGGTCGCTTAGCCCAGGTATTAGTTGCACCTGTTTTGGGAGAAATTATTCTGTATAACCACTATATTGACACATGGTATAATCAATCTATTTGTTATAATATGAGTAGATGTTATTAATACTATACCCTACTAATATAAACACATCGTCCAGTAATACTTTTACACGTTGGATTGGTTATACCACATGGCGGTATATCGGTTATACCCTATAATTTTTCCTGTTTTGGATATGGGCTTTAAAAATTCTTGAACATGCACTAAATATTATATGTTTGCGCATTTAATTATTTTGGGTGTTAGCATGGAATTTTGTGTGTAATCATCACACCGTCACATTGTGTTGCTAATCCACGTATTCTAATATTAGTGGATAACATGCACTAATAACAGGTTCACACGCACTATGACATTTTCACTATATATAAAAAGTTAAAAAATATAATCTGGCAAAGGATTGTTCATGGAACTACTCTATATCAAGAATCTTCAGACCATATTTCATAAATCATCCTAATATTCATTGTCATACCATCATTTACTCTGTTATACGCTTATACTTAATAGACGGGTAATCGTAGATCTAGAGTTATTATCAAAGCAATTAGACATCAATGATATGGAACTTAAGAGTATTCGATATAACATTAATAAAATATATACGTATTATAATATAAATAAAAGAAAATTAGGCTTAGACCCTTTTAGATAATAGTTTTTACGTAGAGGTCGAGGGTGTTTTAAAATTTATAAGGAAATCCTTTTAATATAGATTAAGGTCCTTTTTCAGATTACCACATCAGAAAATCTAATACACGTCAGCATTTCTTATTTAAATGATATATACACGTCATCATTTTTTATTTAAATGATATTTTTTAGAAACCAAACAGATATTTGATTGTTATCTTTACTCAATTTTGAATTAAGAAACCAAATAACTATTGGAGTTTGAATTTACAAACCATATTACTGTACAAACTAGATTACATGTCCTCATCTTGAATATTAGCTACTCCAGCCACGAGCTCTTGATTGTCTCTCAATACACCCTTGTTATGTTCTTCATATACATTATTCTCTAGTAAAAAGTGTTCAAATGCATGATGTTCAATCATTTTCCCTTTTGGATGCGTGGAGACAAATGAAAAAATCATTAGTTTATATAATGTACCAACCATGCATAGACAAATTTAAAACCACGGGCCCTTTAATTAACAAGCAGATGGATGAAACTCAATCCTCAAAGACAATGATCGATAATGGAAAAAGAATATGATTGAATATTATATATGACAAAATTTTCTATCTATCAAGAATCATTTGCAAACAAATGGGCACTAGCCGCACCATCATATGGTCAGATGCATTTACAATCACAAGTGGTACATTTAGTAAATGAATTGGTACATTAATGGTACATTCAAAATGAACTGGTAACTGCCTTTAGATTTACAAAGTACAATTAAAGAACCACGCCTTAAAATTTAGGGTGCAAACATCCCTCATCATGCACCTGTCCATACAAGTACTCACTGAAACAATCAAAGAAAAGAGAGCAATATATGCCCTCATCTCTGTACACAAACTATTTAACTGCAACAATTCATAAATTACCATACACATCCCTTAACCAATTCACATAAGCAGACATTTGCAGACCAAACCCACTCAATAAAATCCAATCAATTAACTTTTATAAAGTCACCAAATAACTTTGCAAACCAAACAAACATTGTAAACAATAACTTTGCAGACCAAACCCACTCAATAAAAGCCAAACAAACATTTGCATTTATCAATTAACTATCATAAATTCACAAAGTAGGAAAAATAAGCATCACAACCAAAATGAACTTGATCTCCTGCATCATTGTACCAAAATGAATGATCCACCAATCTCACACACCATGGTTGTTCCAAAAGTAGAGTAACATCTGACCTAAATGAACCAACTAATAGAGCAATAAAAAAACACAAAGTACCAACAACTTATACATCTTAAATAAGTACAATAAACAGAAATTAAATAAGTACAACAAACAGAAAAATGAAAGAAAATATAAAAATCTGATATTAAACCCAATCTCATGGTACATGGAAAACAGAAAAATGAAAGAAATTAAATAAGTACAACAAACATAATTCGATCATAAACCCTACCCTATGGTACATGAAACAAATAAATTAAAATGAAATTAAATACGAACAAGAAAACCAATCCGAAATTAAACTCTATCCCATGACACATGAAATTCAGGAATTACAAAGAAATCAAATACGAACAAAAAACTCAATCTGACCACAAACTGTATCCCCTGGTACATGAAATCCAGAAATTACAAAGAAATGAAATACAAACCAGAAACCCAACACGACATTATACACTATCCCATGGTACATAAAATTTTGAAATTAAAAAAAAAAAAAAACAGAACAAGAAACATAATTCAACCTTAATCCCTATCCCATGGTACATGAAATACATAAATTTAAGGGAAATTAAATAAGAACAAGAAACCCCAATCCGACATCAAACCCAAACTCATGGTACATTAAATTTAGAAATAACCAAGAGATTAAATAAGAACCCTAACCCCAAACCACCCTGAAACCCAAACCCATTGTACATGAAATACAACAATTACAAAGTTATTAAACAAAAACAAGAAATCCAATCCGACTTTAACCACTTTCCCATGGTACATGAAATACATAAATTTAAGGGAAATGCTATAATAACAAGAAACCCCAATCCGACATTAAACCCAGACTCATGGTACATTAAATTCAGAAATAACCAAGAGATTAAATAAGAACCCTAACCCCAAACCACCTTGAAACCCAAATCCATGGTACATGAAATACAACAATTACAAAGTTATTAGACAAAAACAAGAAATCCAATCCGACATTAACCCTTTTCCCATGGTACATGATATACAGAAATTAAAAGGAAATTAAATAAAAACAAGAAAGCCCAATCCGACATTAAACCCAAACTCATGGTACATTAAATTTGGAAATAACCAAAATATTAAATAAGAACCCTAACCCCAAACCACCCTGAAACTCAAACCCATGGTACATGAAAATACAGCAATTACAAAGTTATTAAACAAAAACAAGAAATTTAATCTGACATTAACCCCTTTCCCATGGTACATGAAATACATAAATTACAAAAAACCGAAAAAAAACCCAAATGAAATCCCAAATTGAAAAGGAAATGTACGTACCATTTGTGGTTGAATCAATCCGTTCGAATGTCTAGTGTCAACCATTGTCTATCTGGTATAAGAAAGAAAGATATAATTCCAAAACCACAAAACCCAAATAACCCCAACAACATTCTCCCCTACCCAATCTGGTACAATCGAAACTTAACTATATTAGATAAGAGATAAGATCAATTTTGAATAG
>QANW01010875.1:2076335-2163590 GCA_003254865.1 Dryas drummondii | reverse complement strand
AAAAAAAAAAAAAAAAAAAAAAAAAAAAAAAAAAAAAAGAGGAAACTAGGCTGGAGAAAAAAACTGGACTTCTGGAGAAACTCACAATGTTGTTTCTAAATTAAAAGGGAAAAAAAGGTGACATGGCTGCTGAGTAATTGATGACTAGGATTAAAAGGACTTCTATTTATATTCTAAATCTCTCATGGTGTTACTCTAAGAAAGGTGTTAACATTGAACCTATCTCTAAGTTTCTCTATAAATAAATTAGTAATATCATGCAATAGTGTAACGGCTGCACCTAAAAATTACTGATCGGAATGACAAGTTGGCATGCGCGCAAGCATTCATAGTGCCATATATGGTAAAAGTTGTCTGCTTTGCACATTAATAGGCGTAAGCATCCATAGTGCCATATATGGTAAGAGGGGCAAATAGGAACTTCAATCCCCTTTTTTTTAATTGGCAAAAAAGGTAGAGTTTGTTTTTCGGAAAAAAAAAATATATATATTTAATGGTAAGATGTAGTGGAATAATTTAAGCCCTACCTGTTTTCCTGTAAATAATATAAAACTTTTACTTTTAACAAACATTGGACTTGTGTTTTGACAAAAAAAAAAAAAAAACACATTGGACTTGTGATTCTTCAGACCAAAAAAAGAAGACTTGTGATTCTATAAACATACAAAACATTGTTAAACACGAGGCAAGAAGGAAAACAATATGGTCGTTAGAAAAAACAAATTAAAAAAAAAAAAAACATGGTTTTGACTTTGGACTTTGGAGTATATATGGCCACTGTAAAACAAACAGTACAAGAGGGAGAATGCCGCAAACAAAATTAGATGGATTCATTCTTACCAAAAAAATAAAAAATTAGATGGATTCATTCTTTTTATAGTTATACTATCCTTAGTGTTTGACCAAAACCAAATCAATTGCATATTGCCATATACACTACACTAGTATCAATCTAAAACAAAATCAAGATTTTCATGCTCCTAATCCAAAACATGGGTCTTCATGGTCAACTAATTGCTCAATTAATTAGTTGAGCAAGAAGACTCTATAAGGCTCCATGTTGGGACATGTCTGCTACATAAACCCTTGTGACTTGCGAGGTGCATGTATGTGTTTACTCATTAATAAGACAATGATAATTGATAATTGGAGGAGACAATATGATTATCAGGATAATCCTCTTGTGACGTTTGACTTTTGGGTAAATAGTGTTTGGAGGCTGGCTTTTGTCATTTTCCAAATCATCAAATTATTACAAGCCTAGCTACTATAACTTGGTAATGACTAATGACCAAAATAATCGACCAAAATGACCTAGAGCTTATGGTCAGTCTACTTAGAATCACTTTTCTTTCACCAAACTCTGTGGGTCTGTAAGTTGATGGAATATGCACCCAAATGATTTTGGACCTTTTCTTTTTGCATCATTAAGAGATCTCCTACGATCTCAACCCACTTATTTGGGAAATTAAGCAAATGGTCACATCTCAATCCATACGTGTTGCACATCCGGAAGTCAAGTATCGAGTTTGTCAAGATAGTAATTCTTTTTATTAAGAGAGCTAAATTTTAGTTATGTTTGGCAAAAACTCTAAGAAAATCTCCACTTAAAAAATTTATAAGTTGTTCAATGGACATGAAGTCCGGAAATAATTTTCGACAAATATAAATTTTACCGGATAAAAGAAATGTAATGAGATTAAGAATCAAAACTACAATGAAATTCATCTTCCTCTAAGCAATGGAAGCTAATGGAGTACAAATTAATTAACTCAAGCAATTTTATCATGCAAGCTTGTGCAAATCCAAACTCAAATCATGAGATGGCTTTCTTCTTTGTCCATGCATTTATTGCCAAGTTGAATTTAGGGGTTGAACCCAGACCCATTTTCTTTGGAGCATTAGTCTGCCATATAATGACATTTTTGTGCATGTGTCTGTTTGTGTGTGTTACAGTTGCCATTGATGTACAGTTGCACCACCAGACAAAAGGACCGAAAGCAGTAGACAAACAAGGACCAAGATAAGCAAGATAAGGTGGTCTTCTCGATTCTCATTTTCCAATTCCCCATAAAATTCTTCGATTTGTATCCTTCATTCACAATGAGAGAGAGAGAGAGAGAGAGAGAGAGAGAGAGAGAGAGAGAGAGAGAGAGAGAGAGAGAATCTGAGTCATGACCATCTTTTCCATGCGCGCATTCACTCCATTTCACACCTAAACAAGCCTCACCAACTTTCACCATATACACTACATGCATGTACACCTAGATTTCATTTACTTTTGAGGCAATGATCACAGCTTATTACAGCTATTTATATATAGTTGGGATGAGGAGTAATGTTAATTAATCAATATTGAAAATAGAATTCTTTGTTGATTCTTTTTGTTAATTTTTTATTCGTTGAGTTTTAGAATTAAGTTTTATGAGTTTAGGTCATTTTAATATTTAAAATTTATATTAGAAAAATAATTATATACAAGTCTCAAACGACGTACATTTACTGAATATCTTGCTACCCACATAACACATTTTTAATAAAGATAAATCCACTTTGGTAAATCTTACATAAGTAGAAGTTAAAAATCATTATATATAACCATATAACAAAGCCACATAGTATATATAATCAATCAATATAATTCAACGTACCTCTATTAAATAGTTACATAGTATTATTCTTTAATGTATATTTTTATTCCGAAACAACTTTATTCTTTCTTCTAAAAAATATAATTTATCCCAAATCAAATTCGATCAAGTGGGAATTCATGCATTCGGCTTAAGTCATTTCAATTTTATATTTTTATATTGTCAAAGATCTTTATTAATTAATCCCTTACCAAAAAAAGATCTTTATTAATTAATCCCTTCTAGAAAGAAAATGTTAAAGGAAGATTTGACATGCAACTAATTAATCTTTTTTTTTTTTTTTTCGAGATAGACAACTAATTAATCGATCTTTGAGTTGGAACCATGGCCCAACTGAGCCAATTTATCAGCAGCAAATTCTTCTCTCTATAGACATGAGAGAGCTTGCAGACCCAATTTCTTTTCAATAAATAAGTAGTGACAAGCATCTACCAAAGTAGCCATGAGATGGTGATTAGTTTAACAAATAGCACCTTGCATCAACAGTTTCTATAAAAACTCTACCTACAACAATTTTCCAAATGCCTCAATTTGTGCAACTCAAGTGGGCAAAAAATAGTCAGCACAAACTAAAATTTTGATCACTGTTCAGCTGCCAAAAGCGATTTTGATCTCTCTATTCTTTTCTCCTAGTGTGAAAAGCCATTTACTAGTAAGCCACATTTGAAGTTATTATTGAACTATTAGGCTTGTAAGAGTAGCCAAAAGCTCCACATGGCCCATTGCAGACATCAATCTGATTCCTTTTGTCCCTTTCCTACCGTAAAAAGCATAGAGTCCCATTACACCGGTACTTACTAAAAAGGGTTATTACTTAAATTATACCATGTTTTAGATTTTGTCCCATAAATTAAATTTTTTGACACGTATTTTACCTCTCAAACTCAACTTCGCTATAATTTAAGAAGTTGCAATAAACTCCTATGGTTTATTTTGGTTTTAATGGTTTGATGATGTAGCGGCGATGTAACAGAAGGTAGCATCAAATTAATGTAAGTGGTGAGAAAAAATAGAATATTAAATTATAATTATAATATGTTAAGAGTTTGATTCTTTTTAATATAAAAAAAATAAAAATAAGGGCTAATTACAAAGTAGTACCCCTCCTAGGTTTGTTGTCATTTTCAATCTCTCTCATAGGATTTTTTTTTTTTTTAATGTAATGCATATAGTTTTCAATTTAAGTAAATATTACCTATTGCCAAATTTTATTTAAGTTGACCATTTAGTCAACCATTAAGCCGTGACACAAAATGCATGAAATTATTATTATTTTTTAAGTGGAAACCCAGTTGGCACTAGGTGGACAATAACAAATATAATAATATAAAAATAGAAATAGAAGGAGGGTTTGAGTGGAGGTGGATCTGCAGAAAAATGTGAGAGCTAGAGAGAGAAAGAGAAAAAAGAAGAAGGTTTGAGAAGGGGGGTGGATTAGGATCAAGAGAAGAAGAATGGGAGAATGGGAGAATGGGAGAGAGAGAGAGAGAGAGAGAGAGAGAGAGAGAGAGAGAGAGTAAAAAGAAAAGGGGTTTGATGGGGGTCGATTTGCAGAAGTAGAGGGGGAGGAGAGAAATTCAATTTTTTGTTTTGAATTCACATCAACTGGGTAGCAGACTCATAAAGAGCCACACATATTAACGGTTGATTAATTGGTCAAACTTAACAGAAAAATTGCATTGGCCACATTGATTAAAATTGAAAACTACATATAATATATTGAAAAAAAGAAGACAAACTTGAGGGGAATACTTTATAATTAGCTCTAAAAATAAACTACATTTTGATTTTAACTTTTTGAACCATGAAAGCCAAAGTGAATTTTTTTTAACCACATATAACTTGGCTTACTATATAAGCTTAGTATAACAATCCCCACACGCCCCCATCGCCACAGTAAAATAAATAAAATATCCAGGGATCATAAACTGTGGTCCTGTATAAATAGTTCCACCTTTGGTCTACCGGTGTAACTATTTCCGATAGACATGTAACTGTGTAGGAGCAAGCACACCTTTGCCTAGTCCAAAAGCAAGAATTTAACTCCACATTATTTAAGCTTTACAAATGTAAAAAGGTAAAGAGTTCAATCAATTCAAAGCACTTATTTGTAAGCATTGGGCTTAGTTGGTCCCACTTAAAGCCGATCAACAACTGAGCTTTAGGCTTTTTCACGTACAAATATACAATATGTATGTGAATAAGCGAATTCAACCGAGAGTCTTATGGTCCCACTAAGGCGTGTTTGGGCCATTCCAAAAAGTTGGAAAACTGAGTAAGCACTTTTGCTAGCTACTTTGGTTTTTGGACGGACGCGGGATCAAGAAGATGACACAAGCACTTCCAATATAATAAGGAGAAAAGTGCTTTTGTCCGACTCACAATGACGTGGATTGAAGGAGCTTGCTTTGGACTACTGCAGCAGCTACATAAAACCCAAATTCCACACTGCAGTACACATCGAATGTTAGTCATATACGCGCGTTGAATGATAATATAAACTAAAGTTCTCCCACGAGAACCCAGGTTGTGAGATCTGATTTCAATTCGGATATTATATGACGATAATAGTGAATATTTTATATAAGTATGAAGATGTTCTTTTATAGAATGTGTATTATGTATCAATGTATAGAGATGTTCTAATATAGGATATACATCATGTATCATTATATATATAGTATCCGAAATGTCTTCATTTACGAGAGAAGGACTCTATGTTAATATGTTAGAACCACACACTACATTAATTAACGACTATTAATTATTTACACATATGTAAACAATTGACAACGTTAACATTTTTTAAAGAATACAATTAAAAAAGAGTGTGTAAGAATGTAGAGTGCGTTGTTCTACATTGAATAATTATAGCATTGTATAAGTACTTTTAAAGGTCTTGGGCCTCTTTTTATATTGTTAATTAATTTTGAGTTAGATATTTTAATTTTTTAAAGAGTGTATTGAACGAGAAAAATGTAAAAAAAAGTTACATCTTAGATGGAGCTTCAAAATTCGGAATGGGTGAAAAGATACGGTCGATATCAATCAAAACTTACACAAGAAAAAATAATTACATTTCACCAGAATTTGAATTCGTGTTTTCTTGTGTGTTTGTGTGTTTTTATGAATTTTAAGTTTAGCCAATTTTAATCATCAACAGATTTCTTTCAAATGGGTCAAATATAAATTTGACCTGCTCCATTTGACATTATACAAAAGAAAAATAATATATGTATTTTGAGTAATATGAGAAAGCACATGTTTGCGACATAAAAAAAGCAAAAGGATTAAGAGGGTTCAAGAAGATAAGAAATCATTATAATTTGAGTGACTAGACTTGCATCCTACAAATTAATAGGCCTTAAATATCCCTTTGTCTTTTTGAGAATCTATTTGTAATCCATAAACGTCCGTTTAAGGAAAATAATGATAATTTTGTCAATATTCACCAACTACTAATATAAAAGCTTCATGAAAGTCATAGTCCTCGCCAAGAGATATATGACTTGAGGTGGAAGTCACCGAAGAAAAAGAGCCACTAGTTCTTGTACAAATTTTCCCAATGATACACCTCACTCTGCGTGCTATTTCTGATGATAAATAAACAATATGATATATCCACATTCCACATGTACATTGTGACACCCAAAACTAACATATACAGATGTAAAAGTAGTTCACATAAAAAGAAAAAAAGTACAAGGAGGTCTAGATGGATCATAATTTTGAATCTCTAGTTATAAAATGCCATACATAGCCAATTTGATGATAAGGTAAACATCAAAAATAATCACTCGCTCATCATAGAATAGGGAATTTCCCGCTCACCTAACCACCCAGCAACGAATTTCAATAATTAGAACCATCCATATTTTAGAGCATCATTCAAAAATCACCTTTGCAAAAAATCAGCCAAATCAGAAACTGTTTAACTAATGTATTACCATTAACATCATTTCAACCTTATCTGACGAATTGTATTTGTCTGCAAAGTTTAGAAAACCAAATAATTATCGATTTGGCTAATTTTTTACATAGACAACCCTTAAAGATTGATCTAAAAGATAGACAGTCTCAATCATTGAATTCCTCGCTCTATGGTGAGCGAGTGGTTAGGTGAGCGGGTGATCATTATTGAGGTAAACATATATTATACTAAATATTGTATCACATAATTTGAAGTGATTTATTTATTTCTTATACGTACTAATTAGAAAAATGACTCCTCACGCACAATGCATGTGCATAAGATGATGCTTAAGTTAACCCATCGTTCGAGTAAACTATCTCTTATAATCATAATCCTGGACTGGAGCATTGGCTTCTTATGTTATGGGTTAAGGTAGGAGAAAATGTAGAGTATGTGAGATGAGAGCATGCATGGCATGCTCCAAAGATTGGGTGGAATGAAATGTTAGTAATAAATTACTTATAAATTCAATTTTTGAAATATATTTAATTGAAAATTCAGCAAAATAAAAAATTAAGTTTCAGTCCAATTTATTTGTGTATGCGAACGCAGAGCATAAAAACTACATTGCTGAGCCGAGCACTCGGCAGTGAACTGAGGAATCGGCAGGGCGGGCACTCGGTGCATGCAGATGCATATTTTTACTTGCAGATGCATCTTTTTTTGCTTGTAGGTGCATTTATTTGCTTGCAAGTGCATTTTTCTTTTTTTCTTGAAGATGCATATTTGTTGCTTGCAGATGTAGGTTAGCTTGTAGATGTGGGTTGCATTTGCAAGTGCTGAGCGCTCGACAGATGCTTCACCGAGTGCTCAATGGGTTTGCCGAGCACTCGGTGAACAATTTGGGTTTCTACTTAAGTTTTAGACCGACTGAGGTTTGACTTAACTTTCTCTCTCATTTTGGACTTTTAATTAAAGAACCAAATTTTAAGGGTATAAGACTAAGACTTAATTTGGTATTTCTGTGAGAAAAAAACTGATGTGAAGTAAAACAACTGTGAAATAAAGTCAGCTGTAAAATAAACCAATTGGATGTTTATAATTACTAAAATAGACATGATACTTAAAATGCTTTTGACTTATTTGTTTGGTGAAAAACAGGTCTCTTAACTGTTTATAATTTAGACCAATAACTTTTATCAAGTGTAGTTTTTAAAAGCAGGTGGATAACTACTTTTCAAAACTGTAGTGAGTGACTTAGGGCCCGTTTGGCACTGCTTTTAAAATTGTCAAAAACGCTTTCAAATTAGTAAAAGCGTTTTTGATAGCGTTTAGCAAAAATAATTAGAAGTGCTTTTATAACTTCTAAAAGCGTTTAGCACTTCTAAAGGTTTTTTTGAGAAGCACCTGACAGGTGCTTTCTCAAGAAGCACTTTCAAGTGCTTTTGCATAAATAACTTAGAAATTTTATAAAAATTTATATGTGCTTCTTAACATAAGCGCTTCTGACAAAAGCGCTAGTAAATAAAAATGCTTCTAAGAAGCAGTACCAAACGAGCCCTTAAAATAGTGAGATACTATAGTTTTTGGTTTTGTTATCAAACACCAAAACTATTGTGAGTGACCTAAAATTGTCATTCACAACAGTTTTAATTTGTCATTTACAACAACTTTTGATTGTCCAACAATAATTTCAAACTATCCCTAAGATAATGATCTAAATAAGAAAAGAAAAGTGAGCTTAAGATAGAGGCTGAAGTGGGTTAGAGATAGTGGATGAAATGAGCTAAATATGTTCACTAAAGTTGATTGGAGATAGAGATTGAGATATTTCGAATTGTAAAAAGATTTGGAAGAAGAGAAAATAATCTGGACCATTTGGCTACTGCCCAGATTAGCCAACTAGTGGCTGCGCCCCTGAATGAGAGATGATTTATTTAAAAAAAAAATAGGAACCAATTTGAAAGGGAGTAATATGTAATTATCATACTATTTTTAACTTTTAAATTGTTTTAAATAGTTGGATGTGTGACATTTCCTAAATTACAATTGTCATGCATGTGATTTTTTGTCACTTTTTTAGTTTATTGTTTTCCAATACAACATTGGAACCATTGTTAAGGTTTGTAATTTTACTGGTAAACAGCATTTAAACGTGCATCTAAGGTGAGAATCAGCACTTGCTCCTCCTTTCTTAGACTAGCCTCCTTTGAATTTAACAAAAAAAAAAATTGGATCTATGAAGTAACGGTCGCAAGTGAATCTGGCGGGGGAATAAAACTGCAGGGTGTGAACGGAGTTCAAGCTATGTGGATGTGGGGCCAGAGTGCATTGGAATTTTGTGTATGCGTCAGACAAGCAATCTTAAAACTTTCGGTGTTTCTGTGTGTATTTTTGGACTGTTGGTTCCCCTCAAATCCTATATATAACACACCCCACTTCCCACTCTTTTTTACTCTTCCTCCTCTTCTTCCACTTTGTTTTCCTTTTGAGACTGTCTACCAATACCACGGGTCACATTCTTTTTCTTTTTTCCCAACTGCCACTGCCACCCAATTCAAAATTTTCTAACTTTAACAAGTTTTAGATGGTTTTGGCTTCTGGGTATTGCGATAGGTTCCAGTTTTGGAAGTTCTAACTAGTTTTGGGTTTGGGTACAAGGGTTTCAGTCTAATTGTGGCATTTGAGCAATATCAGCTTCTGGGTATTGCTTCAAAGGTCTAAATTGTGTTCCTTTTCATATTTTCATTTTTGGGAATTAAACAAAATTGTGAGGGAGGTTGGTGTGGGGTGACACATTGATCATAAGGAGCACATTTCCAAAGACAATGATTCTGCTGTTCAGCGGGTGCATTCTGTGGAAGTTTTACTCAACTCTTGACAAGAAATCTATTGTTGATAAAAGCTTTTATTTTTGGATCTTCCAGATCTTTAATAGATACAGTGTGGGCACTTAGCTAGAATTTTCATATCACTCCCCATAAACTTCCTACCTCTCTGCTATTGTTATAAGTATTACTAATTTTCTTTAGAAAAAAAATATTTGGGCTATTTTGGAGCATTGGATAGAGTTAGGGAAGTGCAGTCATGGGAGCAGCATCACTTCCACCAGGTTTCAGGTTCCACCCAACCGATGAGGAATTGGTGGGATATTACCTTAAAAGAAAAGTGGAGGGGCTTGAATTTGAGCTGGAAGTAATCCCTGTGATCGATTTGTATAAATTCGACCCTTGGGAGTTGCCAGGTAATGGTTAAGTCAATGTTTTTAACCCTTTTGCAAGTAATGATTTCATTGCATTTTTGCCTAGTGTTTTGGTTTCTTCTGAGATTGAATGAACTGCAATGAGTTTGTATGAGCTACGCTGTCACAGGAAAATGGATCATGCTAGTATTATATATATTGTTGTTCATTTGCATTGCGGGTCAAGTTGGTAACTGGTAAGAGAAAAATATAATGGCTTTAAGCAGGTATTAATGGGGTTTCAAATTCTAAACCAATTTGGACAGAAAATGCCAGAAAGCTGATTTTTCATTTTTGTTTATTTGGACTTCTTTTCTTCTTCTTTTCTTATGGACTAAACCTGTGCTAACATCTTTTTCTGACTGGGCATGTGGCCTTCTTTTCTTCCAAAAAGCCAAGTTAATTGGCTTTAGATATTCCCCTATAACATTTCCAAGTTAAATAAAGTACAAAAACAGTGAAAGTTGTTTTCTTTTCAAATTCCAAGTAGTTTTTCAATAATATGCCATTGGATTCGATGTTGGATTGAGAAAGTTTAGCAATTTGATATATATGAGTTTTTTTATTGCAGAAAAATCATTCCTTCCAAGAAGAGATATGGAATGGTTCTTCTTCTGTCCACGGGATCGAAAGTACCCAAATGGTTCGAGAACAAACAGAGCTACTAAGGCTGGTTACTGGAAAGCCACTGGAAAAGACCGGAAGGTTGTCTGTCAGTCCAGCACTGTGACTGGATATCGCAAGACCCTTGTTTTCTATCGTGGTCGTGCTCCTTTAGGGGATCGAACGGACTGGATCATGCATGAGTACCGCCTCTGTGATGATCTTCCCCAGGGTTCACCAGGTCATCAGGTACATCCAAAATCTCATGAAATGGTTTAGCTTCATATACATTTGTCTGTTAAACAGTCTCAATAGCTTAATGCTGAAATTATCCATTTTAAAGAGCTTTTGATGCTTATAAATTCAAAAAAATGAAGTTGTATTTGGCATTTTGATAATCTTTGCAGGGAGTTTTTGCTTTGTGTCGTGTTGTTAAAAAGAATGAGCATGCACAGAGGACGAATGATTCCCATGGAGAACCCAAGTCCAAGAGGGTAGGAAGTACTTCGAGCAATGGGGATTTGACCTCAACAACGATCTCGAACGAGCCCTTGAACATCTCTGCTGATATATCATCTCAAGGGAGTTACCTGTATAATGAGAGTCGTTATTCAAGCCATATTACTTCACCATATGGAGTTAGTCCAATGGCGGAGTTTGAGCCAGCTTTAAGAGAGACCAATCCTGCAGACTTCTGGGTCTCACCTGATTTAATTCTTGATTCTTCAAAGGTATTGATGTGAGAAAAGTAAGAAGAAGTTTCAAGGACTTAATGTTCATATTGTTATAGCTTTCTCAAAT
Organism: Dryas drummondii; assembly: GCA_003254865.1. Classification (NCBI taxonomy): domain Eukaryota; kingdom Viridiplantae; phylum Streptophyta; class Magnoliopsida; order Rosales; family Rosaceae; genus Dryas; species Dryas drummondii. The sequence continues at coordinate 2,152,381 of QANW01010875.1, read as the reverse complement.
ATTTTTCCTTGGGCTTACTGCAGGACTACCCACAGTTACGAAATGCCATGCCTGATTACTTTCCCCAGTGTGAGTTTCCAAGCGCAATGTCGCCATGGCAGTCATATGAACACAGTGAAATTTCGCCTAGTTCGTCATACTCAAATTTCACCGGGGATGTTAGAATGGCGGATGATCTGAGTCAAATAGGCAACATGTCACCTTTCTCAGGACACACAGACTACATGGGTTATTGTGGGAATGAGGAAATGCAATTTGAAGGTTTTGACCAGACTAGTTCACTGGGATACCCAAAACACTTCTGAAAAGAAAAGAAAGAATGAAAGATCATTGTGGCTCTTTTTTTTCAATGCAGGGTCTGAAACATGGGATAACCAAGCTCCAATTTGCAGGCAAGTGAGCGCAGATGGGAGTTTGGGGGAACTTGGAGGTCTATGGTTGCAGGACGACAATATGATCATTGTGATGTAGGGGTTTCACCGGTGCAGGATTGATCAACTGGACTACAATGTATTGCGTCATCCGGAAGGGATATCCAAGACAACGCCTTTTAACGTTGGTTCTTGGTAGTAAAAAATGATTAGTACTCTTCTTTTACATACAATGAATGGTTTGTTTTCTCTGCAAAAGTACTATCTGTACCTAATCAGTTGTCTGGAGTTGTTTCAGAAGCCAGCTATGATCTTCTTGGTTTTATTATTATGCTCTCAATTAGTATCCCTGGGTGATAATCACTTTTATCGATTGCACCAGGAGTTGGTTTTGGAATAGCTGTACTTTTTTACAATGTAAGCTTTTCAAATGTAAGCTACCTTGTGGTTCTATATATATACAGTGTAATTTTCTATGCCTTGTGCATTTGGAAGCATCATTATATATTGATTCCTTGTATTACAGCAGTAAACAGCCATTGTTTAGTTCTCTTGCTTCTTGCCTTCTAATGGTTGATCTATTTTAACTACTTTGCACTTTTTAAAGGCAAAGAATATTAAGTTTGTAAGTATGCAAGGTAAAGACTAAAGAGAAAAAAGAGAAAAGTGGCTGGGCATGTGAACTGAAGATTGTACTTGTGTCTCAACTTTCAACCACCAAAGTGGCCATCTTCAACCACTGTTTTCGTCAAATTATTGAGGTTTTACAAACTTAATATTCTCTCAAGATTTAAAGATAGTGATAAAGTTTACTTTTTAAGAGTTGATAAGCCATTCCATTAATAAGTTACTTTCTGCAGACACATTCTTTAAACTTTTTGTTGGTTTATAATCAATGGACTTGTGGGGGTCACTTGGGTTTTGGTAGATAGCTAAAAAGAGTTTCACTCCTAGAATTGCATTGCATCGCATCATCATATGGAGATTCACATCCTATATATTGCACTTGATCTTTTATTTTGGTATCTTCCAATCAAAATTACACTGTAACTTTCAGATCTTACAGCATATCTGATATTACATAGAAAAGTATAAGGGTGAGGGACCCGTGATAGATTACCATTTACCACCACTCATCTACTCTAAAGCTACAACTGATGAATTGCTATTTTGTATGGCTTGCAATCAAAGGTTGGGAGCTAATTAAGCTGGTGTTGCCATGTGAGAAGTCCGGTACTATTTGTTCTTTAGAAGGGAAATGGAGTTCAGGATCTCTTAAAATTTGTAGTTGAACACTTGCACTGTTATAAAAAATTTGAGTCATTAGGAACCCGAACCACGAAACACAAGGAAGTCAATATAATCGAGAGGTTGCAGGACTCAAACTCAATATCTCCTACTTCAATACGATAATAAATTTATTGAGTTTACAAAAGGGTCCCAAAAAATTAAGTGTTGAGATGTGGGACAACAATAGTTTTAGAGTTCACATCATTTTTGGCTATGACCTCTGAAAGCAAACCTTTGTAAGAGTTCTGTCTTTAAGGTTCAATAATAAGAACTGTTTAAATTAAGCTGGAATATTATTTTAATTTGGTAATTAACAGTGTGAAGTGCTGTTGCCTGTTGTATACCACACTTGGGAGAGAAGGCAATGTTAGGATGCATGAGAACAACAATATATAAAGACTAGAAACCATATTACAAATTGTCATTAGAGAAGTTAATGCATGTACTGATGAAAGCTAAGACAGACTAAAGAACTCTCTGCATGAACAAGAGTTGTATTCAAATTGGAACTTCAATTTTGCTCCCTAATTTGGCAGTTGGTGTTGTTGGGTATGATATCAAAATTTCAACCATTCTTCTTACACTGAGTTCTTTTTAGACAACCCCAAACTCAGATTTTCTAATGAAAGTGCCACACCTCATTGTGTGAACACTAAAGTAAAAGAAACAAACTATAACTTTAGCTTGTAACAATAGATTTAATAAGGGCAGAATGCCTTGAAAGTAATTCATAAAATTAAAAGGTGTCAGCCAGAGAGTTTCCAATAAATGTACATTTCTCTCAGCTGAAGTTTTCCTATTGTTCCCTGCCCCCTCCATCACCTTGTTAAGCATCTTGATAAAGAGACTATGCTATTGTGACACTTTAGGAATGCTATCCTGAAAGGCCAATAATTTGCTCTTTTGTGTCCAAGACCCACCATTATTTTTAAATCAGATTCTCCCGCCCCCCTACTACTTCATTCTCAGCACCTACTGCTTGGCCTAAAGTATCGAATAAGCGCACACTTTTTTCTTTTGAGAAAATTCTAAAGGGACCATATTAATTTAAACGTATGATGTGATAGTTGATGCATATTTATTACATCAATTATTATTATGACCAATTGTTAATTAACGCATCAATTGCCACATCATGTAGTCAGGAAATGTGATCGATCCCTCTAGCGTTACTCTTTCCTTTGTTCTGTAAACAAATAACGAGTATGCTCCACTTGTGTTGGTTGAAAAAGAAATGAGGACGTATCTGCATCAGAAAAGTAAAAGGGCCCATGTCAATGAAGGTGTAATATAGTAGGTCCTATTTCTTTGCAAGTCTCTTCTGCATAATTTGAGATCAATGGGGTGAGCCTAAAATGATTTAATTTGCTGCTGGGAACCATGTAGAGAAAAGGGGTGTTATAGAAGTTCAGTATACCATTATGGTTTAGTACAAGCTCGCAATTTGAGGACTACAATAAACTTCAACTTCTTCAATGGTTGCTCTAGACTCATTCCCAAAAAGTGACTCCTTCCCATCTTCCCTCTTTGCATATGACAATCCTAATCTAGATTTGGCTTGCCTTAAATCACCAATACCGGAATTGGTATCCGGGCCCGCAAACCCACCCATAACCGGCGCTAGAGGTGGCCCAATAAGCAGCCCGTCAGCCCCAAATTGTGGCCCTCCCCGAGCATAATCAAAAAGGGCTGCACCACTGCCTCCTACTTTGGGCAGAACAATTGGGTCAGCTTTCACATTGTCTGTCCAGTAGAAGAGGAATGCATCAAAAGTGTCATAGTAATCATCTGTGCTTCTGTAGCCTTCAGGGTTGAATGCACCAAACTTGAAGGACTTGTTTGTGTAGCCAATTATGGCACATGGCCCCTTGAAGTCACAGCAGTTGTGGAAATTAGTGGCACTAAATCCATCAATGGTAGCCTTATAGCAGCACTTCAGTTCCCTACCTGCCCAAAATCATTTTCATAACTTGGGTGTCATTTTGTTGCTGTTGCAGCTCATTTTGTTCAGTGCTAAGTGTCTCATTTTAATGTAAGAGTTCTTTTTGTGGCGAAGTTTATTAGTATGCTGTCCAAGTGATCAATAAAAAGAACAGCTAAGAAAGTATTAATTATATCTTATATTGGTGCGATTTAGATTTTAGTATACCACTTTCTACTATAATACATGCTAATAAGACAAAGCACAAATTGAAGACCCTAATCTTAGATCTGGTTTCATATTTTATGTCTCTCATAATGACATCTACAACAAAACCACCATTATATGCTTGTATTTGTACTATTCTTAATTTTGGTAAGAGGCAAGTGGTTGCTAGAGGTTTTGTATATCAGACATGCACAAGAATTATGGGTTTTTATTATGTAAGTGATGAAGAATATCAGATATATCATTAGTGATGCATGTGCATTGAAATTGAGAGAGAGAGAGAGAGTAAATATACCCCTTAAGAATGTTTTGTCAAGAAGAGAAGGTGAGAATGGAAGACCAGTATCATGGTACTTGGTCTGTGGCCTTTCATCCTCTTTTCTTTTGCCTATATTCCACCCAAATAAGCTATACGGACTTCTCTTCCACCCATAACATACACTGTTTGAGAAACAACAAGCCATCTGCAGATGATGGCTAATTAATCCACACCCAAAACTCTCATTCACTAGTATAGTATCCTCACAGTCACACTCTCATTCAGTATCTTATCCTTTTTCTTTCTCTACCCTTAAATTGACACGTGTCATGCACTTATTGATTTAATCATACTGATGCTGAGAAACCCAGTTTTGGTGCTATGTGATTAGTCCTGCATTGGATTCAACTTCATCCAGAATTATAATTCCAATAATGAATTTATATCATTTAAATAGTAAATTGGTAATGATAGAAACTTGTTAAAATTCTACGTGGGCCTATTCTACGTTACAACAAGTTTTATTTAGTTGATATCAAATGAATCCCATGATACCCATGCAGATATATAGGAAGTTTGTTAAAAAGTATAACAAATGGGTCCATAGCTCAGTGGTAGAGCATTTGACTGCAGATCAAGAGGTCACCGGTTCGAACCCGGTTGGGCCCTCCAAAATTTTGCTTTTTAGTCTCTTTTGTAATCAGTATGTTAAGAAACCTGGAAACATAAACTAATTATAATGGAACCTCGATAAATTCTTTAATCTCATCAAAATAATCAGTATGTTAAGAAATCTACCATTTGGAGTCGGTTATTATCTGGTATGAATGATGAACATTCTTGTATAAAAATATTTCTAATATTTCATTCAACAATAATAAGCCAGCCACTGCCAATAAGTGCTTTTACTAGAGCTTTTTTTTTTTTTAACTACTAATCAACCCCATGTGAGGGCAATTGGTTTTGAGCAACATTCACTTGTGGTCTCTCACAAGTCACAACAATGTTCTCATCACCATGTTCATACTCTTTGAAGCATGCAATCCTTCCCAACTCCTCAACCTCCTCAATCACATTCTCAAGCTTTGCCACTGTCTCTACCAGCAGAGAAGCAAAAGCAGCAAAAGGAAGTGCTTCCGAGAACTCGAGGCTGGTGATGGCGATTTTGCTCAGCTGTGGCCTCAGGAACTTCCTCTCAGGTGGCTCCTTTGCCTGCTGGTCAGAGCTAACCCTCTTGTTTTTCCATTCCATCAATGCTGAGCTGTCTGTTTTCACACTTGACAACGAGACCCCCGAGTTCTTTTGCGTGGCGTGTGCAGCTGCTAGAGCAAGCATGTTGGTGGCCTGGTTGCTGTTGGAGCCTAGGAACAGCCTTGGCTGTGATTTTATGGCGGTGTTGAGGTCTTGGAGAGCTTCGTGGAGGTGATCGGAGAGTATCTCAGGGGAGCAATGGCGACGATTTCTTATGCTGTTGGCAAGCTCCATTAGTCCCTTTGATACTTCTCCTGCAAGTCTATTGCAGGGGTCCTTGAATAGAGCTCGAACGGATCTTGGGGTCTGCAAAATAAATTTTTAAAAATGACATTGAATTATTAGGAAAAAAGGCCAAAATGAGATTCCCTTTTTTGTTGGTGCATGTGAAACTATTTTCCAATCTGTGATCTGTCACAAAAAGAAGACAGATGAATAATTCAAGGCTACCTGTGACATACTTTTTGAAAGCATGTGGAAGTTTCTTTTTTTAAGTCTAAATATAATTAGGAACTAATTATGGGGTTCACTGGCATATAATCATAACCGTCATCATCCTTATAATTTAGTCCTTATTTTTCTCCTTTCTCTTGGAATGTATACAAATAGGGCATATGCATTAGAATAATTTTCTGGGGGCATACCATGCCATATTATCTGTGTAGCAGTAGCAATCAGTTTGTTTTAAGTCCTTAATGGACCGATTCGTGTGTAGAGTTTGTGTTACCTGAATTTCAGTTCGTAGACATCCATGTAGAGCTACGACAGTGTATCCAAAATGGCGAAGAACCATGCCCAATTTCACGTATTGCTGCCATGGAAATCTGTAGCAGTGTCTTGAATGCCTTGGTTCCCAACTTGCATGGAGCGCCTGCACATATGGCAATGCCAAAAATATTGAAGGGGCAACGCAAATTCATAAACTATCCTTGAAGTTGGATATGATAAATTAATGAAACCAAATATTTCAAATTAAGGACCTACCATGGTTTCATCAAGAGATTTAGAGTCCAAAACAGCCTTATAACCCTCATATATGGGATCCTCTGTTGATTTGTCTTGGGTTGCTTCTATGTCTCCATCTTTGAAGTACTCATTGACACAAGCTGCAAAATCATACATTACCCATTATTCTAACATTGGCATCATTGGGCCAGAAGAAAATATTCATATTTACTTTACGAGTTTGATGTCTTTGATCTTCATGCCTTCTTTATAATTCACAATTTGAGCAGCAGTTATTGACATTAGGGTAATGTTCTCTTGCTAGTTATCTGGCGAGTTATACTATCAGACTACAAATCTGGACTAGAGATTTAAACGATATGTCACCTAATGAATGGTTCAGATTGACAGCCTAACAAAATAACATGCTACAAAATCAGGCAAGAGGAAATTTTCCGTTGACATAATGAATATAAAGTAGTGATATTGTAATGATCAACTTTGCATACCTTCAATAGATCTAGCTAGGCCATCAAGCTTGAAGGCAGTGGAACTATGGAGCTCTTCTCCTGACCAATTTGGAAATATCAATAGAGTCATTAGTAGGCAGACACCACAGCCTATGGCAATGGTGAAGAAGCGGTCATGAGCGATCTTCAAGACATTGTCAACGCGGTAGCTTGACACAGTGATCAGATTGAAGGTCAAGAGAAAGATCACAACTCCATAGTCATAGTTCTTCCTAATATAAGGAAAGAACCTCATGTATGTAGCTGCAGCTCCTGCCAAATCAAAAATGAAAAGATAGCAAAATATGAGTGCTGTTTTTTAAAGGCCAACTTTGGTTTTCAAAGAAGATACAGAATAACATAAGGAACGTACGGATAAATTTAGCAAAATGAGAAAGCTTAAATAGACAGATTATGTGTAAATGTCATTAAGAGATTGCTTAGTTAACAAAGATCATGAGCTTACCTATCACAAAAACTGCAGCTCCAATGAAAACTGCTCGAAAAATATGACCAGATGCATGTGCAATGTACTCAATGAAAAATGCCAATGATCCAGCTAACAGTGTCCCCAATCCTCTGTTCAGTCCTTTGCATATAGTTGCCCCTATTGTCAAACAACAATAAAAGCTTAAAACATATATTTGGCTTAATTTAAACGAAACTCAGTTGGGCTATTTTGTACCTGCAGTGAACTCTAGCACAACAACCACAGTCATGACAGCCCAAATAGCATTCTGCCCAATTCCACTGAACAGTGGCTGCATCAGATATAACAAGGAAACCAGTGTCAAAGACAAACCAACTTTCAAAGCATGGATCACCCTCCTCGGATCTTCTCGTCCCACAGACCACACTGTCTGCCACGCCAAACCCGGAAATCTTTTCATTTTATCAACAATAATTTGCTTACGCTTCTCAGCATTTCCTTTTCTTTTGTTGCCACAATTGTTAGCAGCCATTTCCAAGTCCATGCCTGCATGAACTTTGGGAAACATATAGGAAATCCCGAAAAAAAGAATCAGACAAGGCAAAAACAAAGTGAATTGGTGGAGGGAATTATAGTGGGGAAGTTTGATATATAAATTCAGTTTAAGGAACAAGACCATGCAGCCATAATGTGGGAAGGAATAAAATAATGTTGATTATTTGTTTAAGTGGCTGGCTGGGAGTCTTTGTTGTATTATGCAGAGAACCCCAAGTTTTTGTGATACAGGTTAGTGTTACTTTATAGGGAGGGAGAAGGTGAGATTGGTGACTCTTGCTACATTCACATGCCTACCATAAAAGTTGCACACATATTAATTGTGGGTTGCTTTCACAAGTGCTAAGAATCAATACAAAATGGAAAACTGATTTTACTGGAGGGTAGGTAGGATTTTGATCAAAATCAATTCAAAGTTGTTTTCTAACTCTTGGATCTGTTTGGTTTCCAATTAGCAAATTAATTCATCTCCACTCTTATTTGTTTTTTATTTTTTTTTTAATTTCAAATAACATAATTCTAGACTTGAAAACCAATTAATGGTCCATCATGTAGATTATCCTCAACTGCCAAATTAAGCTCATCTTCCTATTGAGATTCATTAACAAGAGCATCTTTGAGATTTCAAATTTATAGGGAGAAGGTGAGATTGGTGACTCTTGCTATATTCACATGCCTAGCATAAAAGTTGCACACATATTAATTGTGGGTTGCTTTCACAAGTGCTAAGAGTCAATACAAAATGGAAAACTGATTTTAATTACTACTAGCTAGTAAATAATTTATGGGAGGGTAGGTAGCATTTTGATGAAAATCAATTCAAAGTTGTTTTCTAGCTCTTGGATCTGTTTGGTTTTCAATAAGCAAATTCATCTTCACAAGAACATAATTCTAGATTTGAAAACCAATTAATGGTCCATCATGTAGATTATCCTCAACTGCCAATTAAGCTCATCTTCCTATTGAGATTCATTAACAAGAGCATCTTTGAGATTTCAAATTTATAGGGAGCTAGAAGGTGAGATTGGTGACTCTTGCTACATTCACATGCCTAGCATAAAAGTTGAACACATATTGATTGTAGGTTGCTTTCACAAGTGCTAAGAGTCAATACAAAATGGAAAACTGATTTCACTACTACAACTGTGGGGGTTTTAGATTGTGGAGGGTTAACGTATTATAGAAACCTGATGGAGTTTAAGAATTTAAATTTTAACTTTGGTCATATTTGACTGCAAATCTATGTCAGCATTCAATTATTTATTAAGGTCTATGTTATCTTTTTTCATTTCTTCCCTTTTTTTGTGTCTTTTCATGTATCTATTTCTTATTTTATGTATATTCATAATTTCATTAATTATGTCACATTTATTATCCTAAAATAGTATCAAATTATGATTGATAACATCATGGGGCTTGATAGATGCAGCTCATTTGGATGTTTCGACAAATGCACCCCAAGGTTAAACCTGCAATAATGTATCTAGATAGGTCATTTGCAAGTGCCTCACTTCGACTCTATGTCCGATCCTAATGATAGAGTCATTTGCAAGTGCATCAAGATAGGTCATCTCAGTCAACCATGCGAGGATTGCGAACTTGAAATACGAATCGAGATTGAGCAAATGGTTTGTTGGCACCCCGTTCATCCTGGACACCCTGATTGGCCACCGCCTCATAAAAACCAATAATCGATGTGTAAGTGTAATGTTGTTATCGTTGTTGTTTATGTTGTCATTTCGTTTTACGTGTAATGTGTAATGTGTAATATGTAAATTATTTTGTTTGGATAAATGTAATTATAATAAAATTTAAATACGGAATTTATAGTAGTTTTATAAAAATGTGATGCTGATGGTGGTAACAATAAAAATGATGTTTGTGATGAGTTAACAATAATAGTAGAGGTGATGGCCCATATGCGGTGAGAGAAATGGTGGCGGCGAAAATTGAGGTGTTGGAGGTACGTGGCGGCAGCAGCATTGGCGGTGGTGGTGATGGTGGTGGCGGCAGCGGTGGCAGTAGTAGTGACGGTGGTGATGGTAGCTGCAACATGGTGGTAGTTATGGTGATATTGGCAAGGTGATGGGTGGACCGACTTTTTTTTTTTTTTGTAAAAATTGGAATTTTGAAAATAATACAAATTTAGGTGGAATTTAAACTTAGAATTTACGGCACTCAAATATCAAGTTTTTTTCCAAATAAAATTTATAGAATTCTGTATTTATGAATCCAAACAAAGAAATTAATTAGAACATATAATTTCTTACATGCTGAGTTTTGTTTAAATTTCAAGTATTTTTTCTCCATCCAAACACACCAACTCTCATAACCAAATTCCATCAAACAAAACCCAAAACTGTACGTTTAGCAGGATCAAAACTTCTTTATTTTCATCTGCTTAGTAAAAAAGAGAAAAGATTCTAAAAAAAGAAAAAGTTACATCGTTTTCATCTTAATTAGTAAGTAACTGGTACAGGATGTGATATTGTACCGTAACGATATTGACATGGAAGAAAATGCTGGTTAGGTCAACGGTGCAACGTGAGTTGACCAACGACCCATGCAAGTGAAGTTGTGTGGAAAGAAATTAAGGGGAGCATTAAAAAGTGCAGCTAGCAGCCATCTTCAAGGCTCACGGGTTATATGATATGAAATATCAAAAAACTTGCTACAAAAGGAAGTAAAAGCTTGTTGTTAAACCTAACATTAATTATATTGTTGCATTTGCATTATTGGTTTATTGCATGATATGTACGTATGTATGCATATATAGCAGTTGTTCTCAACTACAGCTGTGCTTGAGCTTGATTTTTGTGTCAAAACTTTGTCTCGTGCACTCTCAACTTCTCCATCTCCATATATATGAAGCTCAGGTTTCACCACTTGGCACCTTCCCTCACTCTCCACTTGCTGCCCTGTGAGAAATTCCTAATTAAGTACTCATTTTAATGTCTACTTGTATGCATGTTAATTAATGATTCATTCCCCATCTAAAGAAAGTTGCAACATTATTGAGTTCCCCATGCTTCAATAATTTGAATTGTCCATTTTTTAAGTTCTACTTAAAAATGGTCCTTATCAAACAAAAATTAATCAACAAATCAAAAATTGATTAGCTATTTATTTCTGATTATAATTATTTCAATAATTTATCATTAATAATATATTGAAATCTACTTATTTAATTATAATTAAATCAAAAATCATTTATTTTGGCCTTTTGATTTATTTAGTTTAGACTATTTATTATTCCATTTTCATCATCGAATGATTATTCGATTCTTTTTCCTTTATGTGGATTCCATCCAATTCAGGAGCACTACCAAAGTGTTTTAAAGAAGAGTTATTCTAACCGCTCGTTTGCAATCAGTTTTGCTAAACCGATGACTTACGCCTAGGGGTGGGCGCGGTGCGGTTCGACTCACTTTTCCCTCGGAATCGTGCACCGCGCCAGACATGAATAGACGGTGTGGTTCGGTGCTTAAAACCGTAAAAAAAATAAAAAAATCAAACCAAACCAAACCATCTTGAATGCGGTGTGGTGCGGTTCTCACCACGGTTCTGGGCCTAATAGGGCCTCACACTTGTTTTTTTAAGCCTAAGCCCAATTATTTAATGATGCAAACTCATCCTAATTAAAAAGTATATAAAAATGTACAAAAATGTGTACAAAAAGTGTATAAAAAGTATATAAAAATGATATAAATATATATAAAAAATATATAAAATGGTGTATATGACAATATGTGTATAAAAATATAAAAAAATATATTTTTTGCAAGTATGCGGTGCGGTTAAATAAGGTGTAGAACTGGAACCGGAACGGGAGAGAAGCGGTGCGGTTCGATTTTTTTGGTGGTGTTGACTTTTTTTTGTCAACGCGGTTTTTTGCGGTGCGGTTTGGCCGGTTTTGGCGGTCCGCGGTTAATATGCCCACCCCTACTTACGCCTAACCATGACATTACTCTACCACTAAATTAAAAGAACTTGAATCTAAAGGATCTACTGCTGGATATATACCTTTGGCGGCTAATCTTATTGATAGTATGATAAAAACATCTAAAAGAATAGAAGAAGCATTTGACTCTTTCATGCATGCTCCACTTGGCTCGGCTAGATATAGCTCAGTTGGTAGAGCTATATATGCTCTTGCAATTGGGTCGTTGCGATTCACGTACCATCTCGTTTTCATTGTTGTTGTCACTACCACCACCACTATATATCACCATTACCTACATTCTTTATATATTTTATGATGTCTAATAAGTTAGCTAAATAAGAAACTTTACAAATTCTATAACTTTAAATTCAAAATTTTAAAATTTCGTCATTTTAAAATTGCTTAGTCTTTCCAAACTTCATCGTCCACACATAATGAAATACCAAATTCAATTATGTTACATGTGTCATATTGTAGCACCCATCAGTTACGTGCACTCACCATTTGTGATTATATGATAATTAATATAGGGAACAAATTTAATTAGCAAAATTGATTTTTTCATGAAGCACCACCTTGAATTTTCATTAATTCTCAATGCATGAACTATGATACTCTCTCACTCCTAGTGAATAATGGGTACAAATCCCCATATATATGCACTATATATGATCCCCATTGATGGCCTATGAAACTCTCTCTCTCTCTTCAAGAATAATGTATATATATATATATGAGGAGTGCTCTAAAGCTAACCTGTTAGCAAGTTAATACGAAGCTAACCATGCTTTTGGGCCCACCACATCACTAATCTCATAATCCGAACCATCAATTATTTAAGGCCTACTTTAAAGATCATCATTGTAAAAAATCAACTAAATCGAAAATCATATAGTCATTTAATTGAGATCAAATAAATAGACGATCAGTATTTTTGATAAAAGCATAGAAATAGTTGTTATTATAATCAAATGACTAAATGACTTCCGATTTTGAAGATTTTTTACAGGGATGATCTTTGAAGTAGGGCCTAAAAAATATACGGTTCGGGTTTTGAAATTACATTGTGCAGTGGGCCCAACATGGTAGTTAGTTTTGTATTAACTTACTAACAAGTTAGTTTTATAGCATTCTTGTATATATATATACATACCCAAACAAAAATTTCAATCCCCATATGAAGCTAACCATCCTATCGATCTATGAGTTAGACAAAAATTTCTCAACCCAAAATTTTATTGAAATATCACACCAAATCGAGATTTTAATATATACTAACTAACTAGCTATTGGTCTAGTAATGTTTCTCTCCACTTTATAGAAAGAGATTCAAGTTCAGATTTTCTTCTCACGATAAGAAATAAAATCGGAGTTTCAATATGGAAGGTAATTAATCACACATCTCTTGTGGCTTGCCACATTAAATACTTTGTAATAATCTCATATGTTGCTTGTTTTAGTATTTTAGCTCGATCAAGATGATAAGAGTTTTACTAACATTTTTTTTTTGGTTATTTATATTACTATCTTTCTTTTCATGGATCCAATTGAGTATATATTCTCTCTCTCTTTTTTTTTTAATCAATAACAATTGTCCGTGAGGCATGAACTAATGACTTTTTCTCACAAACTAGACTGTTATTCACTAGACCAAATAGTCATTGGTTTGTTAAACGAAAATGGTAAGAGTCCCGACTTTTTTTCCTAACATTTGTTTTCCTTATGTGTCATTATTTTATTGGACATGATACTTTTTTTTTAGATTTTTTTTTTTTTAGTATTCAATATATAAATGTCATGTAATTAAGTTGGAAAAAAAAAAAAAAAAAGTTGAAATCCTTACCACTATAGTTTTTTAAACTATGTTTGGTATGATTTGAATCAAACAGTTTTTCAAATACCTAGCATATTTTATGTATTTTTATAAGAATACAATGTTTGAGTTACACAACAAAAGTTACCTTCCCTCAATAAAGCCATAATACTCTAATAAAAGAATATAAATAAGTACCGAAATTTCATTTATAAGATTAAACTTGAAATTTCTAAAAAAGAAAATAATTAGTTATTTATGCATAAAGAATCATTCCTCCTTGAGCTTAAAGTGACCAAATCATAATTTAACATGTGTTAACTTTTTTTTTTTTTGGTTCGAAGTTGTTAAGTTACTACTTCATGCAATATATGGTTTGTTTTTATCATTTGAGTTTTTACTAAGAAGTAATTTTAATGATGTGAATGCAAAATTTTCAATTTAATCACTACTGGAAAAATGGACAAATGGACAGTAAGCACGAATAATGACTCACAATTATGAGGTGGATGAGATTAGAGCATTTTAATACATGGTTTGGAGTAATCAGTAACTCTAAATTAGTTGACACGGAGAAAGGGTGAGTAATTTAATAATAGGCATTGGTAAACTGTGAGGGTTATTAAAAATCAGCGGCTTCGGCTGCGTGAAGCCGCTGCAAGCCAGCTGAGAAATGAATAACTTCATATATGAGCAAATTGTGCCATGTAGTAATTCACAGATGACCAAACTATGCCATGTAGTAATTCACAAATGACCAAACCGTGACATGTACTAGTTTTGTTCATATTCTATATAAGTTTGGTGGTTTTCTAAACTCTCACAATTTTGGATATGTTGTTTATATTTTAACTATCAGTCACTGTTTGCATACTGTGCCTATTCCAAAAGTAATATTTTAACTATCAGTCACGGTTTGCATACTGTGCCATGACCAAAAGTAATATTTTAACTATCAGTCACTGTTTGTATACTGTGTCATGACCAAAAGTAATATTTTAACTATCAGTCACTATTCGCATACTGTGCCATGACCAAAAGTAATACCCTCCGCATTCCCTCTCCAATTTACCACGCCAAATAGATAATACAGATTGACTAGGAGTCTAGGACATTTTATAAAAATTCAAAAATATTGATGTTTAAGAAAACTAGGATTGAGGTCCAGTAACTCGCTTTGAAATTTATGGGCTTAAGAACCGGTTCTCTCCTTTGAGGACCGGACCTCCAGTAACACACCTGATATGTTTTATTTTCCTACTTAAATTTTCTCTCTCTCCTGACTCTCACATTTCTCTCTTCTCGATCTAGCTCTGTCTGCGGTCTTTCTCTTCCTTCTCCCATCACCGATCATCTTCTCCGGCGAGAACTTTCTCGTCTGGTGGCCGATGGCGACATGACCACTCCCAAAAGCTTCCTCTCTCCCTCCTCTCTCTCATCATCACAGCATATATGAGTCAATTTGAAGACTCTCACTCTCAGCTCTCACTTAGTCACTCGCGAGTCGCGATCTCCCATTTCCAGAAACACCCAGCTAGTACCCAGTCACGATCTCTCTCAATCTCACTCTCAAAGTCTCAATCTCGCCTCTATCCCAGTCTCAAGACCGCTCACACCCACACCCACACCCACGAGGCTCGATCTCACTCTCGATCTCATCTCTCCCAAAATCAAAAGGTATGTCTCATCTCTGAAATTTCAAATTAGGGATTTAGGGTTAGGGTTTTGATTTGGGGATTCAATGACTCACGGGTTAGGGAAATGTTGCTGTCGAAGTTATATATATATGATCTTGTTGATCCGACATCAAATTTAATTGAGCAAATTACAATTTAGTACCTCAACTTTACATGTTGTTTCAATTTAGTACCCCAACTTTGAAAATTTACAAAAAAGTACCTCAACTTTCATTTTGTATCAATTTAGTACCCCAACTTTGAAAACTTGCAAAAAAATACCTCAACTTTCATTTTGTGTCAAAATAGTCCCTCCGTTAGTTTTTCTGTCAAAATAGCATGAGTATTTTCGTCTTTTCCTTAAAATAAAAAAAAAAATTTTTTTTTTTATTTTTTTAAATTTTTTTTTTATTTTTTTAAATTTTTTTTTTATTTTTTTAAATTTTTTTTTTATTTTTTTAAATTTTTTTTTTATTTTTTTAAATTTTTTTTTTATTTTTTTAAATTTTTTTTTTATTTTTTTAAATTTTTTTTTTATTTTTTTAAATTTTTTTTTTATTTTTTTAAATTTTTTTTTTATTTTTTTAAATTTTTTTTTTATTTTTTTAAATTTTTTTTTTATTTTTTTAAATTTTTTTTTTAATTTTAGGAAAAGACGAAAATACTCATGCTATTTTGACAGAAAAACTAACGGAGGTACTATTTTGACACAAAATGAAAGTTGAGGTACTTTTTTGCAAGTTTTCAAAGTTGAGGTACTAAATTGATACAAAATGAAAATTGAGGTACTTTTTTGCAAGTTTTCAAAGTTGGGGTACTAAATTGAAACAACATATAAAGTTGAGGTATTAAATTGTAATTTGCTCAATTTAATTTTTGGAGCAGTGACAAATCGATCCATCATTTAGCGGTCAAGTAAGTTTTTGTGCTTCTCTAAAGTGAATATGGTAAAGTTTTTAGCATATATCTGCAATCCCAACTTGCGTACATGATATCATCATAGTTATTTTGGATTTTGGTTTGCTTTGTTCAGATGGAAAAGAGGCATCAATTTGCTATGCTAGCATCCATAGTGCACATAGTAAATGGAGATTGGGCATCCCTTGTTAATTCTTTGACTGAAATGGATGTTGTAAGCCCAGGGACTAGTCTCAGGCGTGTAACTATGGTATCATATCAGCTTCTCTAGTTTCAGTTCTATGGTGCCTTGCTAAATATTATGTTACTAAAAAAAATCTTTTTATGGAGAACAATGAGATTGTACTGCCATTTTAAATATGGCTACTAACTGGTTGAGTTCTAAATATATTTCAGGATCTGGAATATGAGTTGGGAGAAGTAGAATTTAGAGATTGAATTCTTGATGTGAAGTTCAGCAGGGTGAGAATCATGTCTTGATCTCTTGAATAAAATATCACATCCATAGATGATCGTCCTCTTGATATTAAGTCATTAGATGATGTTGAACGTTTGTGTTTCAAATATTAGGGATGCACTATGACATTAATTTTTCTTTAGAAGTTGCTAAACATATTTTTGTATGGGTCTGATGGTCCAATTTATTGGCTTTTTGTTGAGAGCTTTGCTTGTTTTATGAATGCAGTCATGCTATGCTATTGATCTCATGTACTATGGTCATTAGTAGCATCATGTGTATTTATTCCTTTAGGTGTTCATCAAATTTAAATGCCAAGGATATTGTAGATAGGCATACTCGTAAATGTTGGCTTACCCTCAATTTGTAATTGATTGCATCTTCCTTCAATTCTGGATTTTCTTTGTTCTAGTGTTAGACATAATCCCACTTGCTACTTTATATTTACTTGAGGCTAATTGTAACTATAATTTTTTTGAAGGTTCTGGGTAAAATCTGGTCTGTGGCTTTCAAGTATCATTTTCGTATGCCACCGTACTACACACTTGTTCTACGTTCTCTTGCTTCCTTTGAAGGTAGTGTTCACTTTCCTTAGGGCATCAAATCTAATTTTTTTATATTTGTTGTATATGTAGGATATTGGGTATATTCCTAAACCCATCATATCAGTGAACTTAGATTGGGTATATTTTGGATGTAAATAGGCAAGTTATTTTGTTGAACAAACTAATATAATTATAGACTCATCAGTATTGTGAAGCAAATGTGTGAAAGTTGAATGTTTTATTTATCATGGCAATTTAAACTTTTTTTATGGCAAAAATTACAGTTTATTAATAACTAGTTGTTCAATACATAAGCATTATTATAAGTATATATATTATTTGATATTATTGTATATGAAACAATATGTGAGCAATTGTATATATATATATTAGTTTTATATATTTAATGGAAGTGTGGCACGGATACCCGAAGGTGAAAGGCAAAGGTCATTTAATAAAAAAAAAATACATGAATAATTCGTATACAATATTTATATGTTTATCATGTCAATGTTATGCCATATTTTAATATTATTTAGTGTTTCACGGTTACACAACCATGAGAGCATGAAAAGGAGTGGCTTCATGAACACCAGTGGCTTCTTTCCTTTAAAGCCACTTGTATATCAGCTTGGCTCAAGTATGCTAATGAGAATGGCGTGGGACCCAGTCTAAATGAATTCACAGTTAGTTAAACCGTGACATTGTCACAATAGATACTCCTTCCAATCGCACCACTGCACAAACCGTGAATATAACAACAATAAGCACTGCAAAGTGTGCCCTTTGAGACTAATTGGCATTGTTTGGTGGGTGTGCCTGATGAAGGATTTTGTAGTAGTGAATTTTCAGAGGTGGGAGATTCAGCAAGTTTTGATATATGGCAACGGGTGGTTGTTTTTTTTGTGCCGTTGCTCTTTGTCTTCTTCATGGCTGCGTATTGTATGTGCATCCATAAACAACCATTCCAAAATAGTTAGAATTTAGAGAGTATTATAAAATTATAAATGTGTTCCCAATTCCTTTCAACATGTCATTAATTGTAGCAACAAACTACTAAGTTCACAACTTTGATTTTGTGTTACTAATTAGGGCGCTTACCAATTTTCTTTTTTAATACCTTCATTGAGTGCTAATTAATATTACTACCATCACAAAGTTTATTAAGTAAGAATTGAGGGAAATAGTGAAGAGACCAGTGAAGAAAGAAAATTGTTAAGGGAGATAGTGAAGAAACCCAGCCTTACATTAACAATTTAAGACTGCTAGCCATAATAATAATAATAACCTTTCAAGTTCAAAACAAATTAATTTTTCTAAATTTTCAGACATAGTTAATTTCTAATAAATCTATGTAAATGGTTGATATTATTCCTTAGAGAAATGGTTAATTTTCTAAATTATCTAATATTATCATTCTAATAAAATTCTTGATAAATATGAAATATTAATTGAATTGAATCAAGAAGATTTATCCTACTACAACCTTACATGCAAGTTTGACAACTGCGTACAACTCAAGTCTTAATGTGAGCACTCTTGGCACAATTCACTTCGAGTATTACAATGAAATTGGACACTAATACAAATATAACAAAGGTTTATCCCAAGTAAAAATATAGATTTGACCGGCCAAAAGAAAAAATTATATGAGTAGTGCTTTAAAGCTAACTAGTTAGCAAGTTAATACGAAACTAACCATGCTTTTGGCCCAACACATCACTAATCTCATAATCCGAACCATCAATTATTTAGACCCTACTTCAAATATCATCATTGCAAAAAATCAACTAAATCGAAAATCATGTAGTCATCTAATTGAGATCAAATAAATAGACGATCAGTATTTTCGATAAAAGTATAGAAATAGTTGTTATTATAATCAAATGACTAAATGACTTCCGATTTTGAAGATTTTTTACATAGATGATCTTTGAAGTAGGGCCTAAAAAATATACGATTCGGATTTTGAAATTACATTATGCAGTAGGCCCAACATAATAGTTAATTTTGTATTAACTTACTAACAAGTTAGTTTTAGAAAATTCTTATATATATATAAATTTGACCTATCCTCATGATTGGACTTACAATAGTCCTATTTTATATAGTGCACCAAACACAGGACAATACTCTTGCAATCCAATCCAAAATAATAATAATGCCATGGTAAAAGTATATAATTCCTCACATTCTCTCCAGTGAATAAATAAACCATAGTGGCATTCTAAAATGTAAATAATGAATCCTTAGTGAGGTCCTCTAATCAACATCTTGACCTATGTTTATCCTAACTCATTCCTCACCCTCTCTCACCACTTTGGACTCAAGCCCAAAGGCTTATTGCTGTCTATAATTTCTCCATTACGCAACAATAGATACCCAATCACATGTCAAACAAGCCTTACTTTGGAAGCTATTTTCATTCTGTAGTGAATCTACTACTACCCTATAACGCTCCAATAAAAATCAGAAATGTTTTCAACAAGCATAAGCATCAATTATTTCTCCATGCATAAAAAAAAAAAAAAAATACAATGCATGTACGCGTGTATGTAAGTGAATATACGCAAAACCATGAGCTTTTTGGCTGATGAAGCCAATGGCAAAAACCAAGAAACAAATGTTCCATTCCAAATTGAAAAATCACAATCCGGAAACAAGCTTTCTTTTTATTTAAGTACATATCTATTTTGCTGATGTGCTCAGCAAGCAGCCTGAATGACCAAGGAAATAAGAAAATGTATATTATTTGGTATACCTGAAAAAGTCATACTCAGGGAAGAAGACAGAATACTTGTCCGGCAAACTAAGAACTTGCACCGAAAACACGAATTCTATGTTCAATCGGGGCCCGGCAACATGGGCAAGTGGCTTTACCTTTTTTCCCATAATCATCATTGCAATTGGCACACAGAACTTGATGAGCACATGGCAGGAAAACAACAGAGACTTCATCTTTCATACAAATTATGCATTCCCTATCACAAGTCACTTCTTTCTCTGTAGAATTCTCCAGGTTATCCAATTCACGAAGCAGCTTTGCAATTGTTTCTCCTTGGGGTTTTGCACCCTCAGAGATTCCTTTTGGCAAAGCATTTGATCGATGAAGCAATTCGGTAGATTGGGCAGATGCTTTTAGACGTGAGAGTTCCTGCTCAAGTCTTTGGAGATCATCCTTGTGACGCTGGAAATCTATTTCTATCTTTAGGCGCAAAGCCTCAAGCTTTCGTTTATTAGCAGCCTCAGCTGCTTCCTTTGAACGTCGTCCCTCTTCCACTTGTGCCAAGGCTTCCTCCTTAGCCTTCAGCTCCTGCCTCCATTTCACCTGTATGTGATAGGTCGACTAAAATGATCCTTTACTATTAAAGTGAAATAACCTATGTTTTTACTACAGCATAATGTGGAGAAAAAAAATAAGAATAACTTGCTCTAGAGCAGTATGTAAGCTCATCAATGCAGACTGATTTACCTTCTACAGTAGAAAAATAATAAGTTAAAATAGAGTTGAAGGCTCAGTATCGAAAACACAGACTATATAGCATATAATTATAAGAACCGAGACAGGATTGGAAAGAAGAATTTCAAGACAGAAAAACAGTGCAAGGCAACTGGGTTAGAGTGACACTATTACTACCCACCAACTGCTCACCCAACACCTTTAAAAATATTGAATTATAAATTTATCCTCTATAAAATTACTTACAAGGACAAGCTTCAATTTAACAAAAACAACAACTAGGTTTGCTATGGCACCCCAGCCAAGGAGCACATCCTCTAGGAGCGGCTGCCACCATTGAAAGTTAACCCAAAAAAAATGGTAGGCAAGGGTTTACGGGTGCTTTGAAAATATTGGTAGGTAAAGTGGGCACTTATGTGAGAGTGGTAATAGCGTCACTTCTAATTTATCATTATTAATTTACCTAAAAAACAAAAGTGAAAGGGAAGAAGAATAGAGGGAACTGGAGAGAAGAGAGAGAACGGGATAAAAATAGAGGCATATAGAAAGGGGAAATTAAACTATTTATAATTAAGTGCCTAAAATAATAAAATACAAAAATCGTAAATAAAGCCTAATAATTAATTCCTAAATTGAAATAAATAAAGACAACATATATAATTATATTTCCTAGTTTATAATTTATAAATATATATTTAATAAAACAAACCTAATTTCTATGCTTGGGCATATCGCTAAAATAAAAACAATTTTCTTCTTGCATCCCTCATTAGGGGTTATGGCAAAACATTTGATTTATCATTTATGAATTATGGCAGAAATTTGCAGTTAATTATGATGATTAGATTCTTTTTGCATATCTGCAATGTTTCAGATACAATAGAAACATAATAAATAGGGATATAAGATATCCATTCCAAAAAGCATAAGCTTAAAGCATGCTCAAACATGACTAACATATTGGTTTTCCATCAAATTAAATCACCTAAAATGTTACCTGATTGATAGTTGACTGGAACTTCATTTTCTGACTTATATGATAAAGAATAAAAATAAAAAGAAAAACGAACCTTGATAATATAATTATTAATTACATTTAGATAAGGAGTAAATAGAATCTTTTTTCTATTTTTTGATACAAAGGAAACCATATGGGAAGGGGGAGGTTGGCACTCTGGTTTTGGGCACAGAGATTTGAAATTTCATATGCCTATTCCTATATAGAGTTATATTGCAATTTGTGAAAAACTGCACTAAAAGGGACCTAGGCAGCTTTATCACAGCTTTGCATTTTTAAACTCAGGCAATGTTGGGTTCAAGTGTATTCAATAGATTAGTCCCACACTTAAATGCAGATTTCTATTAAAAAAATCTAGCAATCTAGCAATCCATTAAAAAAGATGGGTAGACATCTTATCACAGAATGCTCCAATCATCCAGGATCTACCAGGACAAAAAATTAAATACTTTCATTTTCTTACTGGTAACTACAGACTTGGGCATAATTATAAGTGAACAATAATTGAAAATTTGGCATGATTGATGATTCTGTTTTTTTCTACATTGTAATTGAGGATAGAATGAATTCTTATAAAAAAGAATTGAGGACAGAATAAATTTCTTCCAGTGTATGAGTAGCTAAGGCCTCAGCCTCAAGAGTAGGTTTTGGGGGTTGAAAAATTTAGATATCACCTATGCTAACTTTGACTTATGCCGTCCTACCTTTAATAATCTCCNCCCCCACCCCCCCCCCCCAAAAAAAAAAAAAAAAAAAAAAAAAAAAAAAAAAAAAAAAAAAAAAAAAAACCCAATCCTCTTGAACAGAGATTACAGAACAACCAAAGGTATGTCCAAGAGAAGTATCTGGTTGCATCCCCTCCCCCTTCAGTTAAAGACCATTGGTCCAACTCAATATTTTAGTTTCAACAAAGCAGAACACAATTTATAACATCTTCAAGCATGACGCCCCTAATTATTGGCTCATCCAATGACATGAGTTGCTTTTAAATTCACAACTGAAGTTCTGTAAGTACAATAAGCTAAAATTATGACTAACCTAGAATAAGACTGCAGAACATTTTAAAAAACAAAAGGGAAAAAAAGAATTCCAATCAGCTTCCGCACCTATAGGCAACAATAACAGTTCCAGTGATTCACAAAGACTGGTAAACTAAAATTTAGAACCCATTCAGACCCCAGAACCAACCTGAATATATTGACCAGTTAGAGCTATAGGAAAACATCTAGCTAGAACAGAGTGCACGATTTATCATGATAAAATTTTAAGCCAACAAAAGTATACATAGCAACCAAGTGACATATGATGGATTACATGATAACATCAAGTATTCCAACCTTCATGGAGCTACAACAATACTTCAGTACTTCACCAGTGCATTTCTAGACCACTCAATCAACAAGTGACTTCTTAAATAGAGAAAAATTATAAGAAAAAAAAAAAGGGGGCCTGAAGCTCCAGAGTCACCATCATAAGCATATTGGCCACCTAGATGTACTGAACTAGCACTTATAGCAAAAGAAATAAAGCAAACAGATGATACACCTAAGGTTACAGCCTAGGATCCTTGACTTCTCCATTACTCTAAACCAAACTTTAGAATAGAAAGCTTTTAGATGACAGGGAGCCTTAGCTTACACATTGTAATATGTAAATTATTGCTTCATATTCAATGATGTTCGCTTCAATTAAATTTGTTTATCTTGTTCTGAAACTGTGAGACTTCTTTAAGTTTCAAAATTGTTGTTGAAGTGGTTGCTTCACTTAAATGACTTGTTTGAAACTAAAAATTTGGTTCTAACCAAGGGGTTGCTTGACTTGGTACAAATCACATGAACATGTCCTTAAAGAACCAGACACATGAACAACCAGTAAATTTGAAGAACATGAACATGACCCTGTCTACCAAGAAACATGTGAGGTGTACATGCATGTGCAAACATATTCACAAACCTCAGCTTCTTTTTGATCCTGCTCGATCTGAGCCAAATGTTGTTGCAATTCTGAAATCTTCTCTTTCTCCTCTGCAATCTCTTCCTGCAATTTAGTTTTTTGTTTCTCCCAAGCCAACAGCCTCTTCAGGCACTTTTTCTCCCTCTTTGCAACCTCCAAGCAGGTTGTGACTGACTCTGATGCACTCAATTTAGAAGCCTCCATCTCTGCTCTGATTTCTGCATTCTCTGTCTCAAGCCGTCTCACAGCCGCATTTGCCCGGTCCACTTGACCACTGGCCTTTCTTAAAGCATTCTCCATCTCCGAGAGTCTCTTCATGGTTGTGTCCTCAAGAGTTTGTTTCCCTTTCTTCAACCTTTGAGTCTCCTCCCTTTCCATCCTCAGCATTTTAAGCTCTGTCAGATCATGACTAAGCTTTGTTGCAGCTTGCATAGCCTTCTGGTGCGCCCACTCCTTGCGCTCCTTAACTTGCTTCTCAAGCTCTTTAACCTGATGAAGTAGTGTTACTATCACCTCATTCTTTTGATCCTCCCCCACAAACTCCAAATTCTCATCCAGATTCAAATCACGAAATTTACTCAACACTGAGTTAACCACCTCCTGGCTCTTTGAATTTCGTGAGTCCTCAGACTGCGGAACTGAAACTTCAGCCCCCAATGCAAGCGGGACATCCCCACTTGTCAAATTGCTTAGGCAAGGCTGCGGTTGTGCATGTAACTGCTTCGAGTTTGCTCGAAAACCAGCTGCAAACATTGCAACATTCCTTTTCAACAATGACTTCATCGAAGGAGAAAGATTAAACCTATTGGGACACTCAATATCCCTTTGCAAAGTCAACTCAGCACCGTAAGAGAAAAACCCATGAACTGGAAACTCCGAACCTCCCCCACTTCCAAATCCCCAGCCACCATGAAACCTACAAAGCGCCGGGGCCATAACACCAACCGGATGGTTACCATTACTACCACTCTCGACATTACCAGATGCAGGGCTACCATTTTCATTACCTGCACTCGGAAGCATGGGAATTTCCATAGTACTCGCTCGACCCACATGAAGATCACTCATAAGCAAACACCACATGGCATCACCTTTACTCAAATGTTGCCTAACTTGTTGCAACATACACACCATACCTGCAAGCGAATACTCCTCTAACTGCCTCAAATCAGCAAAAACTGGCTCAGAATCATCCGAACTCCCATTACTGCTACCACAACTACCATTCAGATATGCCAATGAATTATGCAAAATATTGGTCAACACATCCATGCCACCATAGCAGTGCCCATTTCTCAATATCGCTTTTAGCGCAACGTCCTCATCATAACCCAATGCAACTAACTTAGAAATAGCCTCATTGTACAAAATTTCCAAATTTTTCAACAGAATCTCCTCTAATTGTTCCTCAGTGCAGTACCCCCACCCGGTCTCGTCGAAATTGGAGTTAGAGCTTGGGGTCGTCGAATTAGGGCTTTGGGTGGAATCGTTGTTAGAACCCAGATGGTGATTGAGTTTGAGACCCGATTCGAGTATGGATTTGGAGATTGATGCTCTATCCAAGTGACAACAATAATCGAAATCGGGTTTTGTGGATCGCGGCCTCCGATTTGTACGGACGTGCTTCTCTCTCACAGTGCAACCCATTGTGTGTGTATATGAATCAATATAAATAGCTGTATCTACAGGCCGCGAGAGAGAGAGAGATTAACAACAAAAATGGTTAAAATAAAAAATAAGAAGTGGGAAAATTACCGAGAAAGAGTATTAAAAAATGAAAATGATCGGAATGAGAATTTGAGAAGCTACTCACAGGAAATTGGTGACGATCGATCGGCGTTTGGTTGTTGTGGTCTGAGAGTTGCTGAAAGAAAGTGAGAGAGAAAGAGGAGAAGGGAGAGAGGCATAAGAGGAGGGCATGCAAAACAGCAAAGCTTATTTCTTGGTTAGATGTTGGGTGTGTGCAGACCCACGCCACACTGGGTACGACCAATTGGTTGTGGGCCACCCGCCAGTTCCACACAGGCTTCAACTCTTAACTTTTGGGCCTGTTTATTTCGCGCGATGAGTTTCACACTTTCACGGGAATGCTTCGTTCTTTGGAGATGGTAAAAAAAGGCCCACATCCACAATTTTGTTATTTTGAAATGTCTTAGTGATTTATAGAAATTTGCTAATTATTTACTATAAAATATTAAGATTCGTTGACTTTAGTACCAAATTACAATATTTTTCATTTTAACTACCAAAATATTTATGTTATTTTACTTTTGAATACTAAATTTTAATTTATGTACCAACTTTTAAAAATATGATTATACTGTAACTGTCTAATAGTCATAATTTTTTTATTAATTTGTTATTTTTTCAATATTTGCAAGGCTTAAACTTTAATTTTTAATCTATGGGTTATAAGACTTCATCTCTCAAACCTAAATTAAAAGCATTAAACCCTTATAAAAGTTTGAATTTTTATGAATTTAAAACAGTTACAACTGTGACTTTCGAACAATCTAAACTAGGGCTGAGATTTTATGCCGAATTACCGAAATTTACCGAGAGCCGACCGCAAGGTGCACCGCCAATTACCAAAAATTGAGGTAACCAATACCGCCACTTCGGTATTCGTTCCGAACCGTCTATTTTGGTAACGGCATCGGCTTACGGAATGCAATACCGGCGGTATACCGATACCGAATCCCAATTTAAAAAAAAAAAAAATCATTTTTATACATTTATTTGATTAATTTTATACCGATACAGATTTTTTTTTTTTTTCACTCTCGAAGTCTCTGTCTCTCTCTCACTCTCGAAGTCTCCTTGTGTGATCCCAAATTCCCAACCACTACAGCATCTCCGACCACCACCACCACCATCTTAGACCCCAAACACGACCCACCACCAGTTCAGCCACCGTCGCCTCCCTCTCTCCCACTACAAGAAAAATGCCTTTTAACAACATGTATTTAACAACGTGCGGCTAATGCACGTTGCAAAATAAGGTATTTTACAACGTGCCTTTAATGCACGTTGTTATTAGTGTGATGTAAAAGTATTTGACAACATGCGTGTTTTGCACGCTGTTAAAAGATTATACTGCAACATACTCGTACACGTTGTGGAATTTATTAAATACAACAACGTGCACTGCGTGTTGTTAAAATGAAACTCAATAATATTAATGTAGATGGACTAAAATTTTATGCGGGAATTCTCCCTCTCCTTTTTATCACTAAAAAATTGAAACCCCTTTTTCACAAAAAAATCTATTCCCATTCTTCCAAACCCATTCTTCCAAACTATTATGCCAGTCCTTCTCTCCCTGAAGCTTTGACGAGTCAGCCACAACTGTACAAAAAATCTACTCCCATTCTTCCAAACCCATTCTTCCAATCTCATTATGCCAGTCCTTCTCTCCCTGAAGCTTTGACGGGTCAGCCACCAAGAAAGCAACGGCCTTCTCACATTCTCTCT
The DNA here is from genome assembly GCA_003254865.1 of Dryas drummondii. NCBI lineage: Eukaryota > Viridiplantae > Streptophyta > Magnoliopsida > Rosales > Rosaceae > Dryas > Dryas drummondii. The sequence goes on along the minus strand of QANW01010875.1, from coordinate 2,125,365 downwards.
AACAACCAAGAAAGTCAGTTCCTGAGCAACGGGGTCAAGCTCGGACATTTTGGACACCAATTTCATCACTGAGGCCTGAACTCGCATCGGCGTGTCGCTGAGAACAGAGACAATAATCGGAACTCCCATCGATTATGTCCTAGCTTAGTTTCAGTGCTCTCTCCCCCATCGATTGTGTCCTAGCTAAAGCCATCTATCCATTGATTCAGTCCTCCCCCAACTCCTTCCTCAGGTTGCAGATTGAGAACACGCTTGAGGCGCGCGCTAATCAAGTTCGCTGACGACGTCGTCAACGGTAAGGTCAGATTTGCGTTTCAATTTCTCCATTTGGTGTTGAATTGAGTTATTGTTGTTCAATTTCCATTTGTGTATTTGATAGAGGAAATGGGTTTGTTTGAAACTTGCAGATTAAGTCGTCGTCTTTTCCAGTGGGTCGGTTTACTCAGGTGCTTTCAGTTGGTATTGAAGGTTCAGCACTTGGGCCACAGTTTGTTGCTGAGGCATTGGCTCCTGATAATCCTCCTCTTAAGGTACGTTAATAAGCTTGTAATACAACATACATTGCTAGTTCCCATTAAACTAAGAGTGCTCTACAATTTTATATGCTGAAAGTATGCCCAAGTTTCAGTTTTTGATTGAAAAGGATGTGTGGGCCACAAGATAAAGGAAGACCTTTTCTAATGATGATGAACTGTGAAACTAAAATCATGAAGACATAATGTAAAAATAAGAATAAATGAAGAAATGTATGAAGTGTAAAATGGTATGGTAATGTGCCTACTTTAGAGAAGCCACTTCAGAGAGAAAATTAGCAAAATGACAATCAGCTTCAACAATAACAGGCTTCTAGGAATTAAAAGGAAATAAAAAAAACCAATTCTTATCTTCAGCAGCAGTGAACTTGTGTTTTAAGTAATGAGAAACACAGGTGATGCATGCTGCAATATATGATCCTAGACTATCAATAAATTTAACTTACATTCTAGACTGTCTAGCAGATAAATTGATGTTGTGTACCTTCCTCTACTGCTATGCATAATCTAATGCAATTGATAATACTAAAGGATGCATTAAGGTCCAATAGTGCTGCAAGAAATTGATGTTGTTGTTAGCCTCCTGGTATATATTGAATTTTTACTGCTGAACTTGATCATATCAGCCTCTCTTTGTTTTTTCTTTTCTTATAAACTTAACTCTTTACATCTGGTTTTGGGTTTGTCCTATTTCTGTGGAAAGGCATACTTGTATCATGTATTCTATATACCAATATATTTGTTAAACTTCCACTGCCAAGTAACAATTGTGGACCAATTCGACTGTAGGGGTCTTATTAGCAATATCTATACATGTATCAGTATCATTATCTAAAACTTTCTTAGCTTACAAAAGAGAGAAATTATATTGTGACGTCACATTTCTTTGTAATCAATGAGGTTATTGTGGTATAAATTTTTCCTGGTAGTTCAAAGAAATCTAGCTTGTAACAAAATTTTGTAATGTTTCTTTTAAAAAAAAAAAAAAAAAACTTCGTAATTTCTAGGTCTTTGTATGTGTGTGTGTGTATTGGTGGAGAATTGTTCCTAAATTCTAAACATGTCACAAGGACTGCAAAATGTTTCTTTTAAAAAAAAAAAAAAAAGCAACCCCTCATTTGTTCAAGAAACACATCAACAGACCTCTTTATAGGAGGAGAAGAAAACAGTCATAAAAAACAATAGAAGCTACCTTGCTTTTGTGGTCTGCATAATTTAGGTGCCTTTTCTAGCAACAAAGTTAAGCTGGAACTGATTTATGCTTCACTACTTGAATGCCCTCCGACCCACAAGACCTGCAAACAGTTTAGATAAAATCACAAGCTGGGACAAGGGAATCCAATGTTTTAATGTTAATGCACAAGAAATAATACTGGGTGCATTTAAATGCAAATCATTCTATCCCCTCCTATTTTGATTAGCTAAGTTAGCCTGACCTCTTTAGACTATATATACTAGCATAATTACCAGGACCACATGTTATGTATATGCCAATGCTGGGTTGTTCTGAGGTTGCTTTCAAGGAGCTAAGAGACACTACTAGAATACCATAGAACTACAACTGATATTGGCTGACTGATATAGCTCAGTCAGCTTAATTTTGTCATTTGGGACTCTTAAATGTGTAGGTCTGTTTTGGCTGTTATAATGACTGACCCTCAGCCACTATCCATAATTATAGCTTTGTTCATTATTAATATTCAATATGGTGGATGTACAGTAATTCCTATAATCAATTTATGTATATAACATTATAACTCATCAATCTCAAACACCCTTCTCCCTCTGCTCTAGATAACTATGAAAACAATAAAAGGGGTGAATAATGTATATGAGTGTACCATATTTTAGAGTGCAGTGGGTGCATAATGGAAGTGTACAATAAAACCCGAGTGTTCTATCTAGCATTTGCAAGAGCTTTTTAGGGGATGAACCATATATTTTTCCATAGATGGCAAGGAATTTGGGTGACTGGTACAGGACAAATTTTTTGTGTAGTGGCTATATATGGTAATTAAACATTGCTAAATAGTCCACTCACTTACCTGAAATTTTGTTATATATGTTTTGGTTAATTAATATTAAGAAAAATGACTTTTAACAACATGAGCCTATTTTACAAAAGAAAAGAAGCCAAAAATATTGCTTTGTGAGCCATCAATTTTGATTTCTTGACATGGGTTTGGGGACTGCATCTTTTGAATTCAATATCCTGTATTAGAAATGGGAGAGTCTTAAGGTTTTCTTTGAAACTTCATAGATTATGTAGTTTATCCAATTTTATTTATCTTTCACTGATATGTTTTTATTTTTACTTTTGGCTATGATTAATATATATAGAATCCTTAGGAAGAAGTTTGCTGGAAGCCAAGTGATCGATAGAAATGAGAGGGAAGAAGCCAAAGTAGTGAAGGTGGCTGAGCAACTCAAGGAAACAAAAGTTTCAGGTTAGAATTCCCTTATGTCCACTGGCATACAAGAAAGCTGTGAAAGTTGCACAAATTTGGTGCATTTCTAGAATATTCACACTTGCAGTTATTCCCACTATTGACATAATTTCTCAGCATTTGTTGTGATATCTGATGGAGTATAAATATGAAACATTAGGATATATAAATTCACCAAATATGTAAATTATCACCTCTCTACACTTGTAGCAGCAACAAATATGTCAAAACATGAAAAAGAAAAAAACAAATTCATTGATGTAGCAACAATTTCCTTTACATGCATGTATACATAAGTGTATGTAAGTAAAAACATATGTGTGTCCAAATTTTCTATTTAAACAAGTTGTTCACTGCTAGTTGAAGAGAAAAATAGCTTTACTACTGCTTTAATGTCTTTTGATCAATTTTTTCATTGCCATTCTTTTTTCTTATTCGTGGTGACAGAGGCATGCATGTGTATAGTCAACCTTGCTGCTGCCAGGAAAAATGAAGAGTGATACACTAACTATTGGAGATGCACTTTAACTTCAATGGACTTTGGGTTCAGACCATGTTTTGAATGAGGATTGCAAGTCTGGCAGCTAAGTGGATTATTATTTTCATAAGACTTATAGTATTGTTGGGGCCTTTTGTAATACAAGTTGTCCTAGATTTGGTTTTTGTTGTTTAGTTTTGACATGGACAATTGATGTTTATTGAAAAATCTAACTTTTTGTCTAGTTTAATTATCAGTTTGACTAAAAAATATTTTGTTATTGGTAGATTAATGATTTTACTTTGATTCTGAACAATTGGTGAATAACTATTTTGTTACTTAATTATTAGGTCAAATTGGTGGTTAACATTGGTTTGCCAAATTATTAAAAAAAAAAAACAAATATGAATGACAACGTGCAATTAAAAGTTGTCGAAAAATAAACAACATACAATCGCATGTTGTTGAAACCTTACCGCAACATGAACAGCACGTTGTTGATCAAGCAGACTACAACGTGCGCACGTCGTCTTACACCTGCTATGAACAAATGATCAGAATTGTGACGACGTGCATTCGCCTTTTTTGGCAACGTGCAGTGCACGTTGTTAAAGGATCTCACTTTTTAACGACATGTCGTACAACCACGTGCAGGTGCACGTTGTGTTTCTACTTCAACAACGCACATTGCACGTTGTCAAAGGCCTTTTTTCTTGTAGTGTCCCTTTCTCTCTTTATCTGACGACTCTCACCAATCACCACCTCTCTCTCTGTCTAACCAGTAACCATTGTCGCCTCTCTCTCTGTCTAACCACCGTCGTTACTCGTCGCCTCTCTCTCTCTGTCTCACGGCCCAATCACCCACGCCACGCCAATCAGAAGGTAATTGCTCAATTAGGGTTTCGAATTGGGGTTTTTTGGGTTTCAATTTATTGGGGTTTAAATTTAGGGTTTCAAAGTTTCAATTTATATTTTGTTTGTTAGGAATTCATTAGGGTTTCAATTTAGGGTTTCGAATTAGGATAATTTCTCAATTAGGGTTTTAAAATTAGGGATTAATTAAGGGTTTTGGGTTAGGGTTTGTAATCTGCATATATAAATGGCTTGAAATATAATTGATCTTCATGGTTTCCTTGCAAGGTTGAAGCTTCGTGTTGCTTAGTGCTTAGTGCTTAGTGCTTACTTACTTACTGTTAAGAGATTGAGAGTGAAGCTGGCTGGAGGCAACGATCAGGTATATGGATTTCAATATTTCATGGCTTAGTAACTTTGGCTTAGNTGTATTAGTGTATTAGATTACAAGGTTGTATGATTTGCATTTTGCAAGGTTGCATTTTTCCACCTAAGATTTGTGTTTCTGTTTTAGGATATGATGGATTCCTCTAGCCAATCAAATACACTAGGTGCCTTATTAGGGTCTGTACCACAATCCCAAACATAAACACAAACACAAGCTTCACCCCAAACACAACCTTCACCACAAACACAATCTCAACCCCAAACAGTCGCTGAAGTGGGAGGAAAGAGGAAAAAGGGTAGTTCTATTGTGTGGGAACACTGCAAGAAAATCCAAAAAACAGATGATAAGGGGGTAAAGCATACCATGGGGGTTTGCAACTATTGCCAAAAGGAGGTACCTGCTGATTCTAGGAAGAATGGGACCACTGGGTTGAGAAGTCACCTAGATAGATGCAAGCTTAGTCCTTTTTATGATAAGGGGGATCCTACTCAACCTTTATTGACAAATGAGACAATTGGTGCTCCTTTGGTTCCTTGGTCCTTTAACCAACAAAGACATGAACAAATGCTTGTGCAATACATCATTATTGATGAGCAGCCCTTTAGGACAGTTGAGGGAAAAGGGTGGAGAGCCTTCATCAAAGATCTTCAACCTAGGTTCAAGATTCCCGATAGGAAGAAGGTGGCTGCCCTAGTGTGGGATTTGTTCTTAGTGGAAAGGGCTAAGATATTAAGTGTGATAGGTGACCAAAGGGTAAGTATCACAACCGATACTTGGACCTCGATCCAAAACATCAATTATATGGTAGTCACTGCCCATTTCTTGGACAGTGACTGGAATTTGCATAAAAGGATCATTAATTTCACTAAGATCACAAGTCACAAGGGGGAAGATATAGGGAGGTGTCTAGAGGGGTGTTTGAACAGTTGGGGGATAAAAAAGGTGTTTAGCATTACAGTGGATAATGCTAAGACAAATGATGGGGCTGTTGAGTACATGGCCAAAAGGTTCAAGGCATTAAAAACTTTAATGCTTGATGGCAAGTACTTGCATATGAGGTGTGCTTGTCACATCTTGAATTTAATTGTGAAGGATGGGTTGAAGGAGCTTTATAGCTCAATTGAGGGGATAAGGAATTGTGTGAAGTACATTCACTCATCCCCAGCTAGGTTAGACAAGTTTAGGCAATTTGCCATCTTAGAGTGCATGGAGAAGATGGCAAATGTGCCTATGGATGTTTTTACAAGGTGGAATGCCACTTATAAGATGCTTGACAGTGCATTCAAGTATAGGATGGTGTTCAAAAGGATGGGGGATGAATCGGCTCCTTTTGTGAGTTATTTTAATGAGTATGAAAAGGATGCATCAAGAAACCTAGTTAAGAGAGTGGGGCCCCCGGGAGATGAGGATTGGGACAAGGCAAAAGCCTATGTGCATTTTCTTAAAAGATTTTATCAAACAACATTGAAACTTAGTGCCACCAAGACTTGTACTTCACCCATAATTTGGCAACAAATGGTTGGGTTACAAAGTGAGATACTGAAAAAAGTGAGTGATGTAAGAGATCCTACATTGCAAAGGGTGGCTTCTTCGATGATGGCCAAATTTGACAAGTATTGGGGGAGTTTTGAGATAATAAACAAGCTTGTATTTGTAGCTGAAGCACTAGACCCTAGACTTAAATTTGAAATGATTAAAATATCCTTCTCCAATATTGGAGCCGATCCATCTAGGGTTGAAGAAGTTGTGGGTGAGGTTAAACAATGCTTGCTTGCTTTGTATGATGAGTATAAAGGGAGTGGAACCAATGAGAGTGAAGCTGCCCGATATGTAGGGGGTCGGGTAAGGATTGAGATGGCTGATGATGATGTAGAAGAAGATCTAGGAGCCGAAATGTGGAGAGTCCTTATACAACAAAGGGTTGAGCAACGACTTGTGGAAGTATCCAATGAAGTGGATAAATACTTGTTGGATCCTTTTGAGAGTGCAACATCGGCTGATTTCAACATCTTGAATTGGTGGAAAGTGAATGCAACAAGATATCCAATCCTTGCAAAGATTGCCAAGGATATCTTTGCAATTCCAAGTTCTACCGTTGCTAGTGAGAATGCTTTTAGCCTAGGAGGGAGGATTGTTGATCCTTTTAGAGCGTCATTGACTCCAAAAATGGTAGAGGCATTAGTGTGTACTAATGATTGGCTTAGAGCCGAAGAATTTAGCTTCTACAAGGAACCAATGGACGAAGAGGTTGAATTTTATAGGGATCTTGAAGAAATAGAAGCAAGTAAGATTTTGGTGTTTCAAATTTCAATACAATTTAAATTATATTGATTGTTCTGTTCTGTGTCTAAGTTTGTAATTTATTTTACATGCAGCCTCCACTTTGATTCAAGGAAGTGCAAGTGCAAGTGCAAGTGCAAGTGGACCCAGTGCAAGTGCCATGCCTCCTTCTTCTACTACTACATGATTAAATCTGAGGTACTTGCTGGCTGCCTGGTTTGATTATTGTCAATCTACTTACTACATGATTCCTGTAGGAAATTTAGCTCAAGTCTGCTAAACTGGCTAGTAGAATGTGAGCTTCTATTTTCACCAGAAATTTAGCTAACCTTATTCTATTGCCTCTTTGCCACTCAACCCTTTACAAATGTGACATTGAGAGATTTCCCTTCTGGGGTTTCCTCGAATTTGATGGAGGTGCTTTATCTCAGGGGATTCCTGTAGATATCCAGAGCAGAAGTTGATTTCTGGCGTAATGTTTTATTTAATTTCTGTTGGGAGATAGCATAACAGTGGTTTTCCATCCATTTTATGCATTTTTTAAGTAGTTTTTTTGTTAGCATGTGCTACACTCAATTATCCATATACCATTGTGTGGATAGTAGAATTTTCTACTTCTGATATGCATGAAAATCCATTGTCAACAAAACACATGGTGGGGTGACAAATTGTAGATAACTTGCACATTGAAAATGCACAAGTAAAATATACACACATTTACACAAACTAAGACACTTGTGCAAACACACTCACACTTGGTTTGGTGCAGAGGTTGATTTCTGATGGTTGTTTCATTTGCTGCCTTCCATCTGCCATTTTCCAGCTGCAGAGGTTGATTATTTCTGTCTGCTGCCTTCCATCTGCCATTTTCCAGCTGCAGAGGTTGATTTCTGATGGTTGTTGAACTTGTTTCATTTGTATAATTTAAGTTTTAAACTTAAGTTTGTAATTTGTAATTTGCAAGGTTGTAACTTAAGGTTGATTTCTAATGGCTGTTTCATTTGTATGATTTCTGATGCCATTTTCCTCCTTCTAATTTGTTAATTATTCACAGGTTAAGTGTATGTGTGTGAGACTTGGATTTGTTTAGGTATTGATATGGAATTATGGATGACATATTGATATGTGATTTTGAATATTTGTTTAGGTATTGGTATTGTATATTGTATATTTGTATGGAATTATGGATGACATATTTGTAGAACATACTGCTGCCTTCCATCTGGCCATTTTGAATCCATATTTTATTTTGGTTGAACAGCATTTTAGGCTTCAAATTGCAGATTTGATGAGTGTTTGCAATAAACTGCTGCTATCGAATATCCATTAGGCTGTGCAATTCAGGTGTTCGGTATTACCAATACCGCCCGATGCCGCAAAACACCGTACCGCACCAATAAGTGCGGTTACCGCATTCTAGCGGTACGGTATCGGAGCCAAAATACAAGGATTCCGACCTCCTTCGGCCGGCATGCGGTATTAAAGGTTCGGTACGGTTCCCGTACTGAACCCACCCCTAATCTAAACTATATAATAAACTAATTTGTGACCTAATCCAAATTTTCTTGTTGTTTTACCAAAAAAACTATTAATATTTGGTATTTAATCCTAATTTTCTAAAAATATTAATATTAATTTCTTTTTTAAGTAAATGATTTTAAATAGACTTCGCAACGGGTCATGTTTTTTCGGGTTTTAGTCAAATACGACACGACCCGTCAACTTAACAAGTGAACACAACACTCATGTTAAAATAATGGGTGAAAAAAATAATGCCAACAAGAACATGACATGACCCGTTTCACTCCTTAAGAAAAAAATATATACATTTTTCAACAAAAAATTTAAATTAAATGTATTATATTACATAAGCAAATACATTTTATTACATAAATAAATACATTTTATTCCATAAATGTATAGGTTAAACAGTCATAAGAAAAATCTAAAAAATGTGCAAATTAAATTATTAATATCCTAAGAAAAAATAAAATAAAATATATTTATTTCTTAACATGTCACTAAAGGGTTTTGCGGGTTAACACAAACACGACACAAAAATTAATGGGTCTACACGATTTCAACATGACACAATAAGCCTTCAGCTGAACACTGAATTTTTTGTATCGTGTTAACGGGTTGGACAAGATATATTGTCAAGTCTAATTTTAAAGTTCACTTACAGCCCTTAGTGATAAATCAACCTACCTAAAAGTTGTAATGATGCAAAATGTCCACTTTTTAATTATAAAATGATAAATAAACCTGCATTATAATTGAGAAGCGTATTTTTGCAAGCTAGGCAGATTGTCACTGTTTAATAATGACTATCATTGTTATTATTCGACAACGATAATTAGTAACAGTTATTGTTACTGTTACAATGCGGGTGAATGTAACTACATAAGTTTAAATTTTTTGTTTATGTTAGTATTATAAGTTTTTGACATGTTTATGTAAGAAAAAAAAAAGGAATATATATATGTATTATTTTTATGCATTTTTAAATAGTCATTGTGTATGCAATGATAGTTACTGGCGAACATTGGCTGTATTCCAAAACACGGAAAAAAAAAAAACAAAGCGCCGAGTGTTCTGCTTATTAATGTGAAATGGCCTATCATCGTGTATTTTAAAATAGACATTGGTTGATCATGCTATTTTTGGTTTTGGACTTAAAAAAAAAAATTTATTTTTATAATATTAATACTAAACCTTAAACTTTAATGTTTAAACTCAAATCTCAAAATCATACCGTTTTTTATAAGCACACAATCAGTGCAAAAAAAAAAAAAAAAAAAAAAAAACCCAAGGAAACTTGAAATTTGCTCATATTTTTTAAGGGAAAATATTGGGTCACCCCTCCTCTCAAAATAACAATTTTGGTAATGCCGGTGCATGATCGGAATCGTTCATTTTTTAAATCACCTATTATAGATTATCTATTTAAAAAATCAAATCAATCGAAAATCGTTTAGTTATATAACTGTTGTCAATTAAGTAGAAAAAATTGATGGTTTTTAATTAAAGAATGATTTTTTAATCAAACTGTTGATTTTTTTTTATTTAATCAACAACAGTTATATAATCAAACGATTTCTGATTGAGTTGATTTTTTGTAAAGATAATCTATAATAAATGATCTAAAAAATAAACGGTTCTAATCATGTGTCGGCGTTATCGAAATTGTTATTTCGGAAAGAAGGGTGACCTTGGGTATTCAGAATAACTCAAGTAGTGCCCTTTTTTAAGTGAATTCTACTTTCTACATCATATTGTCCGCATTTTTTAATGATTTTGGTGAGTCGGATTTATAGGGACGTCCGGACAGGGCGTTGAAGCCAAAGCCAATCAATCTATCTGATTTGAAAAATATTAAATGTATTTTTTGACCAAATATATTAAACGTATTCCATTCATGGGACACACCCTTAAAAGTCTCGAGCTAAAAATCAGCTTACTGCTGACACTGAATTGAGCCCACCGTTTTAGAAATTAATTTAATTTAATGATTTTTTAGAGCAGCTTAGTAGAAAAGTCAACTAATATTGCCACATATCTATGGGATAATATTGTACCAAAGAAGCAATGCCACATATAATTTATGATTATGATGTTGATGATTATGATAATGATAATGATTATGCTGATGCTTATGATGATGATGATGATGAGGGTTATGACAAATTCATAGTCCGTACTCCATTTATATTAATAAAAAGTGTGTTGTTATTTGTGTACTTTTTTTTTTTTTCACACATTTTTTTGAAAAAAAAAATCAAGTGAAAAGATCATCTTAGCCCTTCCCTCTTTGCCTCTCTTTCTCCTTCCCTCACCCACACACCCTATCCTCATCTCCCCCCATACACACCCCATCCTCATCCCCCTTTTTTTTTTTTTTTTTTTTTCTTCTTCTTCTCCACGGTTGAAACCACACTTTCTCTTCTTCTTCTTCCCCCCACCCCGACCAACTCCCCCTGAGCCCTCCCCTCATCTCCGGCTCCTCGCTCCCTGCCGCCTCCCAACCCCTCCTCCCTTTCCTCATTCTCTTTATTCGACCTCTTTCTCTATCTCCTTTTTCTCTCTCCCCGAAAGTCAACCCAGTCTCTTCTCTTTCCTTCCCTCTCTCCCCTTGCCCTGCAAACAACTAGAACTTAAAAAAAAAATTTGCAGGGAGCTGTATGTACAGACAAAGAAAGGGAGAGAGGAGAAAGGGGAGGAGAGAGAGAGAGAGAGAGAGAGGAGAGAAGGGCATGGATGGGGTGGAGTGGTCGCCGGAGGCAGTGGGCTACTCAGCGTGGTTGGGGATGGGATGTGTGTCGGAGAGAGGAGAGGTAGGGAGGGGTTCGTCGGGGATGGGTGTGTGTGTGTGTTTTTTTTTTTTTTTTTTTTTTTTCTGTTTAGGAAGGGTGTGCAAAAGAAAAAGGGATGGGGTATAAGGTCTTTTTTTTTTTTTCAGTTTTTCCCTGTTTTTTTTCTTAAAGAAGAGTGTGCAAAAAAAATCAAATGTACAAATAGAAACTCTCAACAAAAATTATCCCAAGAAGATAAAAATTATTATCTGCATAATATATAGTAGCATACTAGCATGTTATTACATTTCTCTCTCATCCCACTGGGACCAAACAAAAGTTAAAAACCACAAGTTGGCATATATATAGTTTTTGCCTTTTTGGTCTCAGTTAATGAAAATGGACCACAGATGATAAGTCATTTACCATGTCACAATTTTTTCACAGGAAAAAAAAAAATGTAAGAAAGCTTTCAAACAAATAAGATGCTAGATCTTGGTGGAATTACTCCCAAAAGAGCAAAGTTTTGAGCAAAGCCAGAACCAAAATCGCTTCTTCTTCTTTAATGGTTGAAATGTAGCTTCCCTCTGGGCAACATAATCTGCCATGTACTGTACAACTGCCTGGTCAACAAAGAAGTTGAATGAGTGTAATATTATAGAAAAAAGCAAGAGACACAGTTTAAAACCAAAATGGCATACTTAATTAGCATCATTACCTGGGCACCCAATTTTATAACTTGTCTTGGTGGAACTTCCAGAGGTGTCTCATCAGCACGAAAAACTCTCAGTTTCGACAAGAATCTGAAAGAGTGTGGCAAAGTTCTAATCTGATCGTCGCTGATATCCAACTCTTCAAGCATCTCAAGATTTCCAATTGATCGTGGCAAGGCTCTTAGGTCCGCGAAGTTGTTTGCCACATTCAGTTTTTTGAGGCTCACTGCAAAGCACAAGGTCTCGGGTATGGATTCGAGTTCGTTGAAGCTGACATCAAGCTCCTTCAAGTTATTAAGATTCCCCATTGTTGTTGGCAGCCCTTTGATTCTGTTGTAATGAAGTGTGAGAACCTCTAAGCTTTCGACCTTTCCAATTGCCTCAGGAAGACCCCTTAGCTGATTGAAATCCAAATGCAGCTCCACAAGTGATGTGCAGGATCCAATTGTGTAAGGCAAATCCTCAAGCTCATTTGTTTCAACATTCAATATCTTCAAATTGCTCAATTTCCCAATTATCTCGGGCAAATGACTGAACTGATTCGAACCCAAATCGAGATTCATGAGCTTCATCAAGTTCCCAAAAGAAGCTGGCAGTGATCTCAACCTGTTTGCATGGAGGTCGAGATCAGTGAGATTGCTCAACTCACCAAATGAGTCTGGCAGGTTTATAAGCTGGTTTGAGTGGATGTCAAGCTTTGTTAAGGCTTTAAGGCCACCAATAGTGGGTGGAAGAGCCATGATCTTGTTTTCAGATAAGTCCAATTCAGTGACATCTGACAATTTCCCAAGTGACACAGGAAGCCACTCCATTTGATCTACCAATTTTCCTCTAAGATCAAGAACTACTGCTCCACTTTTAGCAGTGTTTTCAATCACAGCTGCTACCTTCATTAGACTTAATTTCTCAGAGTCCCCTACAAGCCACCACAATATCAAAACATTGAGGAAATTTCAGTTAGCCTCTTAACCCATCTATTTTTTCTTAATTATTTTTTAAGGTACACAAATTTTGTTTCCTTCTATTGAGGTATACTTCAACTTAGTTATGTTAAGGTATGACCTTGTTAGGGCTCACACGAGTCGTTTTTGGTCGATCTGAACCGTTCATTTTTTATATCTTCATTGATAGATCATCTTTACAAAAAATTAGTCAAATGGGAAATCATTTGCCAATCTAACTTTGATAAAACAAATGGACGGTTTTATCGAAAATATTTAGTTCGTTCATTTATTTGATCAAAGTTAGATAGGCAAATGATTTTTGATTTGACTAATTTTTTGCAATGATGATCTATCAATAAAGATGTAAAAAATAAACAGTTCGGATTGACACAAAACGACTCGTGTGGGCCCTAATAGGGTATATTTCAACATAAATAAGTTGAGATATATCTTAATAGAAGGAGCATGTTGCTATAATAGTTTATATAAAACATACAAATACAAAGAGATTTCCAAGCAACCTATAATGTGAAAAATAACAAAAATGAGGGCTTATAGCTCTTAATTATTATAGAAGGTACACAACTGTTTTGTATGATTAGAACATATAAATACAGAGAGATTTCTAAGCAAGCTATTAAGTGAAAATTACAAAAATGAGAGCAATTATCCTCACACCTATGACAAGTGTTTGACTCTTGCACTCTCTCCCCCCTAGGCCTTGGGTCTTTTTTTTTTTCCAAAGAAAACAAAAAATAACAGAAGTACCTTTTTGATGAAATTCCTCTAATTTTAGTTCATGAAACAACAAACAACAAACAAGATGAAAATATTGAACGTTTCTAAATAGATAAAGAGTATACAAAGAGAACAAGAAAAGGTTTATATAAAAGCTTCAAGCATGAACATCTTCTTAATTAACAGGTATCTATATGATTCACCCTTATGATTAGAATTCCAACCTTCTTAATTCTTCTCCTTGTAAAAGGATAAAAAAAATCATCATTTATCACAGAACAAGGACATCTGAAGATAAAAAAATCAGAACAGCCAAAGCAGATTTATTCCTTAAAATCGAAAACAAAAATCCCAATAATTTTTTTTTTCCTTAATTGAGAGTATGATCAGCACTTAGATGTGTCCTATATTTTTCTCCATATATTACCTCTAACACAATTCTTATATATGCATGGTTCTCAGAAGAATCCAATTCTCAAAATTAAATTGAAAATTTTGATGCTAACCTGAAGAGAAAATGGAAGCAGTCTTCACCACACCCTTCAAACCATCTCTCTCTGATTCTTCACCTTCCTTCTTCTTCACCAAACTTTCATCACTGATCATCACAGCTTCTCTCCCAATTTTCTCAACTGGGTATTCCAAACCAACAAGTTTCTCATTTTGGGTGTCACCAGAAACAACCACAGAAGCCCTCTGGATAAGATCATCAAAGGTGTGAAACAGCTTGTCAAGTTCAACCACATGAGAGGCCTCTTTCCTCTGCTCATGGCTCTGAAACAAGACCATGGTCTTCCTCACCTGCTGCAACACAGAGAAGAGCTCTTCAGGGACATCTTGGGGCCTCTCTTGCTTTGATGTCTCCTCAAGTTTCATCTGCTCCTCACTGTTGACTGTTTCGAGCACAGACATGGCTGCTTCAACCTCTTCAATGGAGGGTCTTGGTGGCAGAGACTTGTAGAGTTTCATGATTTCTTCGACTGTTTCTACAAAGGCAGGGGATGGTGTTGGTGGGTCTTGCTTGGGTTTTACACCCATGGCTATGGTGTTGTGTGGAGTCTTCGGAGAGTGCCCAGCAAGAAAAGATTATTTGGGAAATGACTGATTCTATGGGCTTTTAAATGTCTCTTTAGTCTTTATATAAAACAGGGGAGCCGTTATCTGATTTCCGTTTAGAACTTTCTTCTATTTTATTTTTCCCTTACGAAAATTTTATTTTATTTTATCTTTCCCTTTCGAAAATTTTATTTTATTTTATTTTTCCTTTTCAGTTTCAAAGTTAATTGGTTTTAGTAAACGTTTAAATTAAATGTCTCATTACAATTAAAACTTTCCAAAATAGTTCTTGAACATTTTGAAATTATTAATTTCATATTTTTAGTGTTTGTTGCAAATTAAAAGCATTTTTTAAGGGTGAATTGAAATTAAATACTTTTTTCATTTTATCTATTAAAACTTTATGCCATTTTAGTGTAGGACCTTTTGGTACAACTTTTAATGTTGTTCCACTAATTGATAAGCAATCTCATCGATGGATATGCCAAAAATTCTTTTTTACTTACAAACTTATTGTGACAACTTGCATGACAATCAAAAGTTTTTGACAACTCACAACCAACTTATTTCATTTATTGTTTTTCAGTAAGTATGTGAATTATGTTGTATGACTTAAACTTTAGTGTCTAGTCTCTAGCTTTAAAGTTTAAGCTCTCAAGTCGAATCTAAAGCTTTAAACCATTATAATTAAACTCTAAATTTTTATAAACTTCATGCAAGCATACAACTGTGATCACATAATAGTCAACACTATGACTATGAGACAACCACATCAATATATCAAAAAAACTACAGAGTAATCCAAGGAGAAGCCGAGAGCGATTCATAGAGTTGCCTTAGTAATAATTATTTTAAACTTATTGCAACACTAACTAGTTATAGGTGACCATATAAAAATAGAAACTATTTATAGAATTTATCTCCACAATGTTAGAAATTTCTCAAATTTGAATTCCTAATAAAAGATGAATCGGCTCATTAAAGTAAATAGGCTTATCCTCGTGTTTTTGAAGGTAGACCGATACATCTAGCTATTTTCGATTTTGGACTTAAAAAAAAAAAAAAAAAAAACCTTTCTAATATAGATAATGTTAAAATTGTCCTTTTCAAAAATAAATAAAGATCCATAAGTCAACTTTAACTTTTTATTTTGTCTCATTAACCCTCCTAACTTGTTTGAATGTTTGTATGTTAAACAAGTCCAATTTTTGAGATTACACCGACAAATTTTCAACGTTTTGAATGCTCATTGTTACTATCTGGCAGTAATATATGTGGTTGCATTTTATTGACTAATAATGACAATCACATTATTTAGTTGTAAGAATTTGTTTTTCTTGCTTCTACTTATGTGTATTAATGTTTTATAATTGAAAATTTGAAACATGTAAAAAAAAAACTGTGTAAATGATTTTGTTTTTGACGTAAATGTGGGTTGTAATTGATAGACATAAACAACTGCGTTACAAGCGAGAGTTTGAAGATTTTGAATGGAACGTTCGAACGCTTGATACAAAAGCATAAAAGTGGACCGGCTCAACATTTTTTTCAGCGCTTCTCTTGATTTATCACTCTAATTTCTGATTTGTTTTGGAAAATTAAAAATAGAATCACCTTTTTTGACACCAAAATAGAGGAAGGTAATGGGTGAAAACACAAGTAGCATGGATCATAAAATAAATGTCTATATATGGGACATGGATGAGACTCTTATACTGCTCGAGTCTTTGTTGAACCGAACATATGCAGAGGCTTTTAATGGTTTGAAGAATATACAAGAGGGTTTAGAAATAGGAAAGATGTGGGAGAAGCACATTCTTGCTTTGTGTGACGATCATTTCTTTTATGAACAAGTAAGTTCAGACCTTCTTTTACAAGCACACATTGCCAAGTATGTATTTATGTATGTGGTCGCAAATTGCTGAGTTGCAGGCCATTTTAGATTTTGAATTTTGGTATTAGCAATGCAGATTGAGAACTACAATCAACCCTCGATTGATGTCCTGAGCCAATATGATGATGGCCGGAATCTTTCGGATTATGATTTCGACAAATATGGGTTTGGTCCTCCATGTGATGACGACAACAAAAGGAAATTGGCTTATAGGCATGGAGAGTCATAGCCCATAGATACAAGCAGGTGTGTCAACGCATCTTCTTTACACAAACTTTTTGTTTTAATTTTTTTCATGCTTTTTACCTAGGAATTTGTGTACATTAGAAATTGTTTTAAACTCCTCTAAACCTTTCTTATATTTATGGTATTCATTTTTAAATAAAATCTTTTGGTTTCAACATTGCATTCTTAGTAGATTTGAAACTGTGAAGGTCGTAAAGTATAGAAGTAGTCTTATGATGTGAATTAAGCTTGAATTCAGTTTATGGTACAATAATAGTATGAAGTTTATCTCTATTTATTTTATTTTCGTCCGTCACATTTTGGTTATAGAACTTAATTCTATAATTAGAGTGTGATTCACACCTTAATTCGAGATTAATTCTTAACAGATTGAGGCGTGATATAATTTCTTGGGGAATTCAAGAAAGGTGCCTCTGTGGCATACCCATGGTTCGGGGTGCGACAACCAAGCTGCTGCAATAGATGTTTTCACCAGCAATGCTGTTTAGGATCACACAATGGGTTAACTGGGAAGCAGGATGACGAATGGTAATAATGTGCTTGTATATATAGGTTTTTGAATTGCTAGATTTAACTGTTATCATATAAATATACAGTTATTTAATAACAGTTACATGACTAAACAATTTCTGATTTGGTCAATATTTTTTACAGATATGATCTTTAAAGGATGATCTAGAAAACAATTGGTTTCGATCAAGAGGTTGCAGTGCGGAATTGACAGGAGTAGAGAAAAGTCACAAAGAGAAGGAACTAGAACTTCTCAAAATAAATAAAAGGTTTAAGGTTTAAGATTTAAAATTTAAGATTTAAGATTTAATACAAGTAAATGAAAAATCCACTTTACAGCCCTTAATAATAAATCAACCTACCTAAAAGTTGCAATCCACCTGCGTCATAAGTGGGAGGCTTGATTTTATATTGCCAAGCACTCGTGTGTGGCACTTATTTATTTTTTGTTTTATTTTGTTGCGTATTAGGCAGATTGCCACTGTTCAATAATGACAATTACTATTGTCATTGTTACTGTTATAACGGGGATGGATGTGACTCCATAAGATTGAATTTTGTGTTTTATGTTGGTTTTATTAGTTTTTAACATATTTATGTAAAAAAAATGTAAAAGGTATCTATAAATATTATTTTTATGCAAATTTAGATAATCACTATCGCACAATGGCAATGATAGTTACTATTGAACATTGGCTATTTTCAAACACAAATAAAAAAAGTGTTGAATGCTCAGCTTATCATCGTATTTTTTAAGGTGGACCGATCTATCTAGCTATTTTTTATTTTGGAGTAAAAAAAAAAAAAACCCCTTTCTAATGTAGATTATGTTAAAAATTCTATTTTCAAAATAGATAATGATTAATAAATCAACTTTAAATTTTCTATTGCCTCATAAACCCTCCTAATATGTTTTATATGATGTAAGTCCATTATTAATTGTTTGTATGTTAAATAGATTTAGTTTATGAGTTTACATTGACAAATTTTTAATGAGTGTTCGAATGCTCATTGGTACTATCTGCCAGTAACAAGCATATGTGGTTGTATTGACCAATAATAACAATCACATTATTTATTTGTAAGATTTTTTTTGTCTTGTTTCGACTTTTGTGTATTAATCTTTTACAAGAAATATATATATATAAAACAAAAAAAACCGTGTAAATGACTTTGTTTTTGACGTACATGTGAGTTGTAATTGACAGACATAAACATATGCAGGGTGAGAGTTCGAAGATTTTGAATGGAACATTCGAATGTACACTTAATACAAAAACTTAAAAGTGGACTGGCTTAACATGGATCCAATTCCTCTGCATTTAAATGTGGTGCATTTCTATGCATTTTGAAAACTTATGACCACTCTTATAATCTAATGGTATCCACTAGGCCATGTCAGCACAAGATTTTAATTTTCTCAAATTTTCTCCATATCGGTTGATTTGTTCGCTAACGTCTTCTTGTCGTTCTCTCTTCTCTCTTGAACTTCATGTATTTGCTCTATTATTCTTTCTCATTTCTTCTGAATTGATAGTAAAACCCCTCAAATAAATTTTAGTGTAACAATGTATCATATCAATTTGTATCGGCTATTATAAGAAAAGCAATATGAAACTTATTGGAGAACGGCATAATATTGGATAAGACAAAAAATTAGTTTTGATAAAATTATGATATAGAAAATTAGGATTAAATATCAAGAATATCAATAGTTTTTAGGGTGTTTTAATTTGTGGTGCTCAAAAGTAGATGGGATGGTAAAATTTCTTCCTTGAGTTTCAATATCCTTCCAATTTTACAACTTTATGATAAAGTCTTCTTTTTGGCAATGTATTTTACGAGGGCTTGTTGGCTTGATCTCATCATTGGGTTTCTTTTGAGAAATCTTTTGTAATTTAAAGATTATCATTGTTAGAGCTAAGAGACGAGAGAATCATGATTTCTTTCAATATAACCAGGAGCACTACAAATAATCACCAAGAACAGAGATGACTAACAAAGAAAGGACAAAACTAGCAGGGAGAAAAGTGGGAGAAGGAGATGGAAGAGATGATGGTCCAAAATGGTAAGTTTTAAGAAAATAAAAAACTTGTGTTGATGTGGACTAATGAAGGCCGTTAGATTATAAGAGTGGTCAGAATTTTTCAAAATGCATAGAAATGCACCACATTTAAATGCAGAGGAGTTGGATCCACTTAACATCTTTATCAGCGCTTCTCTTGTCACTCTAATTTGTGATATGGTTTGGGAGATTAAAATAGATTTTTATTTCATTTGTGGGTTTTCAGGCCCAAAATTCTTGTGGGTCTCGTGTCTGGGCTTTACTCATAGTCTTGACCGGGTGAAATCTGGGTTCGGACAAGTTGACAGACCAAGAAAACGCTGTATCTCCACTCTGGAGCCCAAGGCCCCAAACGTAGTCGTATTTATTTTTCAAGTTCTTTTCTTTTTGTTTTGCGTTTCTATTATTTTTACTCACAAGTCACAACTGCCCCAACTGACGTCAAGGTTAGAATCTCAATCTTGAATGCTTTTCATCATTAATCCAAAGTTGTTTGATTGTGTTGTGCTGATTTTGATTGTATTCAGGAGTTGGGTTAGACTAGAATAAGCAATTACAATTTACAACTGCGTTTCTGTTTTTTATTAAATTTCTTTTTATACAACTCTTCTGGGTACAAGCTATTGCACTCAAATTACCCATTTCCAGGTTTTTGATTTTTTTTGTTTTTGCTTAATTAAATAAAATCATGTTTTGTAGTTGTTTGTAGTGACAATATCACGTTTTGAAGTTATTTGAAAAGCAAGTAAGTTGAGAAAATTAATGTATGTGAAGTTTGTATGGTTTTAGCAAATGAAGCAAACTTGTGTTGATTGATTTATTATTATATGTAATGTGGGTCAGAGTCACAAATGTACAATCTGATTGTTGAACTCTCCAGGCAGGAAACTAGCTCCTTAGAATTGACACCAAAATAGAGGAAGATAATCGGTGAAAACACAAGTAGCATGGATCAGAAAATAAAGGTCTATATATGGGACATGGATGAGACTCTTATACTGCTCAAGTCTTTGTTGAACCGAACATATGCAGAGGCTTTTAATGGTTTGAAGAATATACAAGAGGGTTTAGAAATAGGAAAGATGTGGGAGAAGCACATTCTTGCTTTGTGTGACGATCATTTCTTTTATGAACAAGTAAGTTTAGACCTTCATTTACAAGTTTAGACCTTCTTTTACAAGCACACATTGCCAAGTATGTATTTATGTATGTGGTTGCTGAGTTGCAGGCCATTTTAGATTTTGAATTTTGGTTTTGGCAATGCAGATTGAGAACTACAATCAACCCTCTATTGATGTCTTGAGCCAATGTGATGATGGCCGGAATCTTTCTGATTATGATTTCAACAAAGATGGGTTTGGTCCTCCATATGATGATGACAGCAAAAGAAAATTGGCTTATAGGCATAGAGTCATAGCCCATAGATACAAACAGGTGTGTCAACGCATCTTCTTTACACAAACTTTTTGTTTTAATTTTGTCATGCTTATATTTATGGTATTGTTGTTTAAATAAAATATTTTGGTTTCAACATTGCATTCTTTGTAGATTCACCTCGCACTGTTTTGGTCATGATAGAGATGCACTGGTTTCTTTGATGCAAACCTGTTTTAGGACACGATCAAATTGTGCAATACTATCATTTTGTTACATGTTATAGGAAATATAATTGGTCATAAATGTATGAAAAATTGGAAGGAACTCACTTAAAGATGCTATAAAATTCTAAAAGGAAATACATCAAAAGTGTTCCTTGACTCAATATGTCTATATGCTGTCTTAAGCTGTACAAAAATTCATTGCAGACAAGGAAAAATGCATGTGCAAAAGCATTAAGCACGATGAACTTTGTGTGTCATGTGTGGAAGGTTATTAAGGTTGTGCTTAAGGAAGAGTATTCCTCTAAGAGCGGTATGGAACACTTTATATGGGATTACTATGTACACATATACTTTTCTTTCAGTGATTCAAGCGATGAAGAAATCACATAAACTAGCATAATCCTCCATTTTTTTTTTCTTAAGTTATGAGGGAAATATTTTTTGATGGAGATAATCCACGGTGCACTCAGGTCATTTTGCAATCCTTAATATGTTGTGCTTGAGGGAAGGATTGTTTTGCATGTAAGCAGGCTTGATCTGGTCTAACAGAATTTGGCTCTGCAGGGTTGTCTCCTCGTGGATTAGCTACCTCGCACTTATTGTAAATACCAATCTCAATTGCACTCTTATTAATATGTTTTATGTGAGAAAGGTTCAATCGAGCTTCCATCATACTGATTTGACATCTATTTTTGTTGTCCGTTTGTATAGACAATGAGAATTAGTATGCTTTTGTTTGCTGCATAAGAAAGCTAGATAGGTTTCTGCAAGCTATTTTGGGTATTATAATGGTAGAGCTATCTGTAGAAAAGCTCAAAATTTCTCCATTCTTTCAGGGTTTGCACAGCTTTCTTAATCAAGAGATGATAAAGGACTTGGATGAGTTGTATGATATGACTGATAAATATACAGATAGATGGCTCTCCTCAGGTATTTGGTTTAATAGAGATGTTGCTTCTTGCATTTGTTACTCTTTTGGTAACTTTTACTCATCCAACCCAGAAGCAGAAATAGTGCTTCGGCTGCACGTCCTCTCGTTGATGATGTATTCCACAAATCTTGGCCTTTTATTTATTTATTTTTTCCAGTCTTCTAGATTGAAAAAATGAATAAATACTTTTAACAATAAAGGGGAAGCAATCTGATTGTATAAAAACTGCACTGCTGTTACATTAGTTGATAACTAGATACTGTCAAACCATTGCTATTAGTCTATTATCCTATCATCCTTTAAGCAAGTTGAGATAAATATTCAGTGGGTAGGTCTTAGTTTTCCATTCTTATTTTACTGAGGGTATCCTGAGAAAACATGCTAAAGATTGGAAATACTTTCTACAAATGAACATTTCATACACAAATTGCTGAAAAGTCTATTACCAAGTCATACTAATAGTTTACAACTTATTCCTCCCATTGTCATATAAAGTGAACTCTTTGTGGAGATTCTGCTTCAAGCCACAGTGATTGCAATCGTGCAACATGCAAAATGAATTTCCTCCCATTACGAACCTTTGTTTTGTTAATGTGAAATTACGTTCTCTGATTAATAATTCTGTGGTATGGGAACATTAAAAATGCTTTCTCTTTTTCAACTTGAAAACATTAGGAAAGAAGAGGAAAACAGATCATATGGAAGATGTAATATTTTCATGAGGAGAAATTTAATAAGAATTGACAAACTTATGAAACAATGGTGGTAATGGAGCCACCAGAAAATAAGTAAGTCGGCACGAGTGGTCTATTAATTTTTACAGAATTGAGCAGTCAAGCAAGAGGAGATTTTATGGTCTTTCATGGGATTCATTAGTGAGATAGTAATACCCCCAAGGAGTGTAATGGTGTTGGTATTTAATGAACAGTATTTGGACAAATCAATTTCTATGGGAACAGGTTCGAAATCCCTGTCTATATAATGGCAAGCATTTCAGCCAAAGAAGAATGCCTGTACTTGGATGGCCTAGGAAATTCCAGAGGATGTCACCTCTCTGGTAGAGAAATAGCAATTATAATAGGCATCCTATGCATTTAACACAAGGGGCAAGAAAAAGAAAGTTTCTGATGATGGGTTCAGTATATGGAAGATGGAGCTATTGCCTACACTTATTATTTGTCTACCATCATCTTTTCAACTCTCACAAATCCATGCAGTAATAATGGGCACACCCCTTCATCTTCTGCTTGTCCAAGACATCACCGCCTTTAATCAGATACACAACCATCACAAATAAAATTATGTTATCTTGCTTCCCTTCACCTTTATGATGGCTAGATTTGATGTGCACTTCTCAACACCTTCTGATAATCCTAAGGAGCAGTTTTTCCTTTGTAGTGTTTGAATGCACAATTCTCTGGTACAGAATGAAATGTACAGAACTAACGCTGGGCATTCGAACATTCTCTCGCATTCTGCAAAAATTTCGCGAGTTTCATTTCGCACCAGAGAATTTTTCGTGTTTGAATACATTGTTCCTTGAGCTTGTGATCTTTCATGCCTAAACATTCTTCAATAGTTGCTAAATAATTATCTTCCTTTTATGCTAATGTAGCACATGCCTTCTTGGGAGAGTGTTCTGCTGGGCACAATGACACATCTCCTGTGGCTACTGATGTGATCAATGGATCTTCTACTTCAAAGTATCAGCATGTTAATCTCTTGGTGACATCTGGATCATTGATCCCCAGCCTTGTAAAATGCTTGCTCTTTCGACTCAACAATCTGATAACACATGAAAATGGTTAGTCATCCTTGTCACTGTCATGTTCAATTTATTATTGTTGGCATCTGTGAAGTTTTTTTTCATTGTTTTGATAAATGATCAAGCTTCTTTTCTTCTGTTTTGAGCTAATTGGCCCGTTACAGCATTGTTTTGTCTTGTGCATTCTGTGCTCTATTGTCCTTTTAATAACATAAGTAGGAGCCTCAAAGTACATCAGTTTCATACGGGGCATGCTACGTTTGAATTATTTTATTAGAAAATCTTGAAGTTAAATGGCTAAATAATTACTGGGTCAGCATATTAGACAATCAACTTCACTATCTAATGGACACTTGACTTTATTTTATTTTCCATTGCCACTTTTCATGTGAGATAGATCATAGATGACGGAACTTTTGTATCTAAGAAGGTGACAGTAACTTCTCTATTTAATTTGGATTCCATGATCATCTCTTAATGGTACTGGAATTATATAACCTCCAGACAAAACCCCTGGTAGTCTGGTGAATCTCCTTGTGTGTTGGGAGCTACTTTTGAGACCGCATGCTTCCTTCGGGTCAACTGGGTTGAATACAAGTTGAATGTGGGTTCGCTCAAAATGTACCACTGATAAGGAAGTTCAAATCTTTACACTGAAGTCAGCACATTATTGGTGTATCAATTTGGTCGTCTTTAACTAACACTCTTAGTAAAGGAGTTCCATTTAAGAAAAATTGATTTCTTGTTATATTTTCTAAGAGAAACATTTTAGAAGCTAACTGTTTGTTTTTCGTTGATTGGGTTCAGGATTCTAGACAACCAAATTTCTGGAATGAATGATTGTCAAAATACTTCTAGCACCAGGTCAAACCAATAACTTAAGTATATTAGAAACAGACTTAACCAACATCTTCTGATAGATGTATCTGATGTTCAAGATGCCTAATATTTGTGGTTTACCCCTTCTATAAAATTCAACAACTAGGAATCTGTTCTAGATTATTATATCTCAGTATTATAATTAGTGTTAAAATCAGCATTAATGTCCCCTAATGCAGGTAAAATTTACTCGAAAACTTAGTGTGAAATAGTGCATTTGCAAGAAGTGGACTCCTGATGTGTTTCATAGTTAAATTTCAATTTTCATGGGTTTTGGTGATCACCAAATAGACCTTGTTCCTTGCATTAATGGGGCTATAACAATTTATTCATTAGTTGTGACGACAATGGGTACTGAAAAATCTATAATTTCTTCAGTTTATAGTTCCTGGGAAGTGGGGAAATTACAATGTTTTCAGTGGATCAAGGCGCGCTTTAACAGCCCAAATGTGCGCTTCTGCGTAATTGGGGATGGATGGGAGGAGTGTGAAGCTGCACAAGTTATGCGATGGCCATTTATTAAAATTGATATGCGACCAGGCAGCTCTCACAGGTTTCCAGGCCTCACATCGAGGACAGTAGGATTTTACTTTTCTGTTGTATATGGGAATTCTGATGCTGAAGACGAAAAAGAGTAACTCACTCGATTTGCAATTAGCTATTCCAGAGTTATCTACCTGTACATAAAATCAGAACAATGTTGTGGAATCATGTCTTAAAAGAATTTGTATCAATCAACACAGTTAAATGAAAATAAGCACCTCATAAGCCAAATTTATTGTTCTCTTAAAACAAAAAGGTGACTTTGCCCCCTAGAAGATGCCTATTGGCCTGATCCTTTAATGGAAAAGTTAACATAAATTGCATGAGTTCTTGTATGTTAATTGTTTATCATAGTTGAATGTGGATTCTTATAACTAAGTCTGTTCAAACTTTTATTCTAATTTTTATCCTTTATCAAGATTCAAGACCATTGTGTTTGTTGTTTGGATGGTGCGATGGCTAATGAAGGCCCCTATCTTCTCACCATGAACTCTTATTCAACCAATATCTTTGGTGCATGTTCATTTAGTGAAATTTTTGTTTTTCTTGGTTAACAGAATACAATTGAATGCTTCCAACAGAAATTCTTAGCACTTTGAATCCAACTGAAATTCACATTCTCAATTGTTTCCATACATAGCAGGTTCAGAAATAGGATGTATCGATAGGTTCCCCTCAAGTGCCTTTTGCATTAGGAGCAGAAGATGAGATAGTAGTTAAATCAGATTGTATTGGTATCATTTTTAGGGTCTAAAAGACTGGTATTAGGAGGAGATTGTATATCAGAGCTAGACTTAACACTTTGTTTTAGAAAACACATGGCAAGTCTAGCAACATTTTGCTCTGTTGATTTCTGATGTGAAAATGTGCTGGGTGAAGTATAACAAGTTCCATCCGCAACACAAACTGAGCTTTCTATGCATGCTGAAATCTTTTTGGATTCAGCTTACTACAAATCATTGGTCCAATTTTCGCACAGAATCAGAGAGTACTGATATTTGAAACCCCTAACTTTTAAGGGGGGGGCCTGGTATGGTATTCGTACATATGGGAATACACAGAAATCACAATTGTGGTTTAAATTTGAATAGACAAGAAATAAGTTTGGAGTTTAATCTATGGGGGATGTCAGCATCTGATGTGATAGTGCTCTAAGTTTGGACAAAAATGATAAGTATTTTTCACTGATTTTCCTCTGTTGTTACTATGCAACTCTTTTTCTTTTGTTTTGCTCTTTGTTCAAATGTATATATGCTGCCTTTGTTGCCAAATTAAGAGGGGTTTAGTGGATCCAGAAATTTCCTCCTTACCTGAGAAAATACAACAAGCTGCATATCTCAATTTCTTTGAGACATTTTATCGAAACCTTAAACCCCAATCTTAAGAAAAGTAAGACTAATAAATAAACTGATTTATTGAGACAATTGACATGGAAAATTTTGTTTGCGACAGACACATTTTCCCTACATAGATATTTATGGTCCAAAACCATTTCAAAAAGAGTTAGGATACAAATATCCCACGTTTGGGGATAGCATATAAACTCTAGGGCACCCTTCCCCATCAGGTTGGTTTTCATGGGCAAATTTTACCCATGAGCTCCGATCAATTGGTACTTTAACAAGTTTCATTATGCAAGTAGGCCAGAGTCCACCAAAGAGGCGAGACTTATAGGTTAGATTAAAATGGGTATTATGTATGAGGAGGCTCGAACAGATTAGGTGCCAACATTCACACTTGAATAAAATTCTATGTATGAGTATGATATCATCATTGAATATTGGTAAGCAAGTGAAAGCTGCCACAAAGGAAATGGCTATAATCTGACCAGTGTCGATAGAGACTATAGAGTGTGATTGGGTGCGGAAGTGTGGTGATCCAAATATCTCACATTGAAAAGGTAGACTATATATCCTAGGATAGTATTTATACCCATAGCCTCTTATCAAAAACCAATTTACCATGAAATTAAACAGCTCGATCATTCATTGAAGTTGATTAATTACCTAATAGGTTTAAGTCCAATTTTTCGGCCGCAAATGCAAACCTTATCTGATCATATTCTAGGATGGTCTTTGACATGTTGGCACTACATTACTGGTGCCCAGCCACAAGTTGTAGTTATCTCAGATTATCACAAGATTTAGTTTCAAGTAGGTTCCAAAAAGCTTTTATTGTCCTTTATTAGTATAATTATGTGGATTGATTTTTATGAAATGACCTAATAAGTGGCTGGTGTTTAGACACATTTTCATATCTTTGATGGGTAATTTGCATTGGAACAGTTTGGTTATTGATGTTTCAGATTGGACTAATTTTCATTGTGAATGAACTAATATATGAAGCTTATCCAAAACAATTTTTACCCCACAAAACACAAGTTGGACAAATGGAGATTTCCTTGGACTTTGATGCCAAAATTATCACTAGATTAGCTCACAATAATGTGAAAAAAAAAAAAAAAAAAAAAAAAAAAAAAAAAAAAAAAAGGAAAAACGAGTAGCTCGTGCGTTTTGTTTGGGAGCAAAAAAAACGTCTGGTCCTTTGGGATTAATTAGGCAGAAGCTAGCCATTGTTGTCAGCATTTGAGGTCCCCGGCCAAGAAATTGGATGGTGGTGCTCTTTGGATTTTGAACAAATTAAATGCATCTCAACAAACATGATTTCTCATATAAGCTGCATGTAATGTTTGAGAGTTGCTTTTCAGTTTATTAATTGTTCAGAAACAGCTTTTCAGCGCCTACAAACTAAAAGGTAACAAAAGCATTAATCAAGTGGACCTTAAACTGAAAATTGTTGCTCTTAGTCATAACTTTTTCTGAACCATGCTTGTATGTGTTGATGGTGATTGGGGTTGGTTTTGAACTTCTAGTGACAAAAGAAATTGATGGGTTATTAACTTAGCCAATCCTTGTCGAAACATTTCCCATGCAAACATTTGTTCGTAATTTGGCTTAGAAGAGTTTTGTTTTTTTTTGTTTTTTATTAGAAGAAATGGGAACCTTGGACCTATTATAATCGTACCCATTACTCCATCTTCTCTCATCACTTAAACTAACCTCAAGGGCACTCAAAAATGAAGACTTTGCTGCTATTATTTGCTATTATATGTAATTGTTGTACTGAGATAAATAAAGTTCTTATTAAGCAAATTCCTAAGGTAGCTAGGTTGTTAATACCTTTGAATAATTCTAGAGAATCACATTTACTGATTCCTCCATTGGAGATGTAGTTGGTAAACACGATACAAATGGTTTTACTCATACCTTCAGGAACAAAAGCAATTGAACTTAATTTGAGGAATTTTCGTATGTGGAAATTTTTGTAGCATGTTTGTAAGTCTCATAATGTAAAAATTTCGCATGTACATTAAAAGAGGAAGGTTTTCGAGTCTTCAGTTCGATCCTTGAAGCCAGGCAGTAAAGGAAGTAAAATCCTTTGTGAATTTTCTAGGCCCGGCGTGGATTGTCTGTTTTTGACTGGTCCAAAGGATTAGTTTGGTGTGCGAAAGCTGAACCAAAACACCCTAGGTTACCAAAAAAAAAAGTTACATATGATCGTTACATATAATAATTTTAGTGGAGCCTGAAATTTGAATTATTGAAAGACATCTCTGGAGCATAAATAAATGGAAGGAATATCCAGTTGGGATCAAGGTGAGTATGGAGAAAATCCAACAGAAATACAACCAATATGGTGGTCCCTTTCTTCTTTTGCATACTTATCTATGGACCCTGCATGTAATGGTTTTTTTGTAGTGTTCCTCAAGCTTATTACAAAGGTTACAGCCCATACTGCGATGGTTCTTTTGCATACTTATGAAGATAAAATAATGTAAAAAGGGAAGCATGGTTGAAAGAGAGAGAGAGAGAGAGAGAGAGAGAGAGAGAGAGAGAGAGAGAGAGAGAGTGAGAGAGTGAACAGTACGTAAAGAAAGTTTCTAATTTCTAACAAGCTTTTGCTGGCGTTTGTCATAGGCTCAAATTTTTTTTTTTTTCTTTTTGGTCTATTGCATTAAATTTTAGATAGAATGATTCTATCTTCTATTTGGCTTCAATTCACACATTCAATCAGCCTCTCCATTTGTCACACGCAAAGAAAATCTTGTGTGGCCGGAGAACGAAAAGGAAGTTCATATATATGATGTCGCTTAGGCTGCAAATTTAAGACTTCAGCTACTAGTACTTTTAAGCCTTCAAAATCTTGGCCAAAAAAAAAAAAAAAAGCCTTCAAAATAAACTTCAAGTAGCAAATATATTTAAGGGCAGACTTGTCCACGCAATGGAAATAAAAAAAAAAATAATATTCAGAAATAACTTTGAAGTTTAGATTCAGGGTCTTGATCTAGTGTTTGAGGTTCAGAATTAGGATTCAGATCTTGGAGTTTGGCGTCTAGAAGTTTAGGGTTTGAGATCCGGAATTAAGGTCCAACGTCTAATGCTTTATATTTGGTGTTTGGTCTCTAGGATTTGAGTCGAGTACTCTTGCTTCTAGGGCTAAAAATTTGTATCTCAAGTTTGGGGTTCGACCGGTCCATAACCTAATTTTTTTTTTTGCTAGGGTTGAGAACCTGATTAGGGTACTCAAACTTTTGGATTAGGGTTCGGGATCAAAGTCTTAGGCATCAAACTTGAGATTCAAGTCTCGTGTTTAAGGTTGGGATTTAGGATTTAGGATTTAAAATTTAAGCTCAAGTATTGAATTGTATGAATAGAATGGACATTCCTCACCATTCGTCACCTCTCATTTAGAAACGTTCATTTCATTATTTTAGGGGATAATAAGATTTTTTTTTTTGGACTGTAGGGGATAATCCCTAAGATTAAGGGAAAATTAGAATTTAGTCCTTCTAACATTTCTTATTTAAAAGAAAAAAAAAACCTTATGACTTTTTTTTTTTTTTTTTTCAAATAAAACCCTTTGACCATTGCCTTGTCAAAGAAATTTGTCATTTTTTTATTTTTTGATGGTATAGGAGTTCACTTTATACCTTCTTAAGGCATACAATGAGGTTTGTGGAGACTGCATATTAAGTTATCTTAGAGTTAAAACCTAATATAAAGCCAACAAATCAAGACTTGAGAGTAAGTAAAAATGCACTGTTGAACACTAAAAAATGACCGCCAAGAGCTTCACACCTGGTATGTGTGAAAAAATTAAAACTAATGAACTAATATTATATAATATTAAAATATTATTAAAATTTAATTATAATTTTAAAAATTATAAAATTTTATTCAATAATTTGGCAAATTAAAGGATCTAAATGATTTCATTTAAATCATTAATGTTCACAAACAAAGAATAACTAGTTCATTCCAATTAATCGAACACCACCTAAGACTCTTAATTGGAACCTTTTAAGAAACATAACCACACATCACTTACAGTCCACCTACACGTACCAATAGTGGTCCAATACATCATCCCATACTAAATTCTAAATTATTATAGACCCAACAGTTATGGAATACTATAAATTCCCAACTCATATGGAAGATCTCATGATCTAATAATTAAAAGTGTCCAAACAAAATCCCTTGGGTTTGCCATCATGAGGGTAGCAATCAAATTTGGATACTACTGATTCATGAACTGACCGTGCTCTTTAATTTTTTCTTTTCGCTAAAAATAAAAATAAAAATTCAAGAACCCTGGAGTTATTATCGTTTAAAGTGAAATGGTTGAAAATCACAACGACCTTAGCTGTCTGCCATACACCAAAAGCCAATTTCGTTCGCAATCCATAATCCCCATGATTTCCAAGGATACATACATCTTCTTGGTCAAATTACATGTTTGGTTGAGTGGTTCTTATGAATTTCTTCTACTTTAATATATGCATGTACGTGGTTCAAAATATTTCAATTGAATTTCAGTGAGTTCACTTTAGTTTGCAATTAAAGCTAATTTGCAGTGGTGGAGCCAACATATAAAAGATAGTACAGTATATTAATTGCATGATGCATGTAAGTTTATGTGTACACACGTTAACTATGTATAGCAGGTGAAGCAGCAGATCGAGTAGAGTTGGCTTTTACTCTCCATTCTCCAAAACAGGACCACCAACTAATTAAAACTAGCTACTATTTTGCAACTTTAGGCTTTGTGTTCTTAGCATTTGACAAACGGCCCTGATTGTTCCTTTGACTAACGTGGTTCACTCTAGGCCTTCCAATGCCCCATGTGTGGCTGACTGCACCACTCACGTGCATGCAATGCTCAGCCACACCACTAGCAAAGCGCACAAGAAAGGAGAGTAGGGGGTCTGGTGGGCCCGGGGTTTCTGACAAAGGTGATCTTGATATACCACCAACAGATAAACTGCAAGTTAATCACTCACCCACATCCCACATCCCACATCTATCTATAGAGGAAAAAAAGAAGACAATGAAAGTTTCATTGCACCTTAAAAATGAAATGAGTGGGAAAAAAGGTAATAAATCTCATTTTAGGGTAACTTGTGTATATTATTTTCATCTTTTTTTTTTTTCACTTGACCTATCATGTGATGTGATGAAGGAAATAGATACATGAGTATATATATATATTTGTAATAAATAACTTTTTTCTTCTCATTTTAACACAACCTTTCTCACCCTTCTGCCTTATAATTAGTCTAATATATGTTCAACTATATCCTCTCTCTCTCTCTCTCTCTCTCTCTCTCTCTCTCCCACTTGATCTGCAAGTGGTATAGGTATGTGTTTGCCCCACTTAAAACATTTCAACTGAATTCCATAGATAGTTTAGTGTTGTCATGCTTTTTTCTTTCTGGGCATCTTCATTAACTTCAGGTATAGTATTCAATACACATGTATGGCTTTTTTGGGCCAATATACATATATATATATATGTATGTCTTTCAATAAAATATATTTGTATTATAATGAGCTATTGGGTTTTTGGTGATGCAATTTTCTGAGATTTTCTTTTTCAAGTTCCTGCAATTTACTCAAAATTGTCACTGGCAATCTGTCTAATCCAGTTTATGATAATATGAGACTCATTGTCTCATTGTATATTCAAAGTAATCTTTCAAGTGGTTTTTCTAATTTTCTTTTGTCTATCTTTCCAGGTATGGTAAGAATGTGATGTCCCCTGTGTCTGATGCCGTTGGCTTTTAGAAGCTAATTGGAAAAGAAAGAGTGAAAGAGTTCTGAGATTTTATAATGCCAGTTCCACTTGCCCCATATCCAACTCCTCCAGCACCCTATACACCACCTGCAAATGGTATCATCCTGAAAATCTCACCTTATTTGGCTTCCAAACAATGTTAATTTTTCTGTCTGCTTGGCTGCTGAGAAATTACAGGATTGGTTGAGAATTCTTGGCATTGTACAACTACTTAATGATGTAACAAATGTCACAGACTTTGTTTCTATTCATCTTCTTCTCCCTTCTCTGTTTTTCTTTTCTTTTCTACAGCCAAATTAATAAAATTTTGTAACACAAAACTGTATTTTACATCGAGAAAGTTCATGTAGTTCCAACTAAATGAAGGCATACATTAATACTAATTAAACTATGCAAATCCAAAGATAAATAACTTGGAATTTATGATGGTAAAATTTTGGTAGCATTCATTACAACCCACCTATCTGTATAAATGATTCATTAAACCCCCACCTATCTATGAAAGAACTTTGTTGTTCTTCAGGTGCACAGAGCCAGCTTGTCTGCTCAGGATGTCGGAATCTTTTACTTTATCCAGTCGGAGCCACCTCCGTATGCTGTGCTGTTTGTAATGCAGTCACGGCTGTGCCACCTCCTGGTAGGTTGACTCTTGACTGAATGTGTTGTCCAGATTCACAGTCTGTTTGACAAGAGAACATTACCCTTAATATAGCTTGATTATGTTGTCATTTAGTTCTTCAAATCAATTTGATCTGTTTTCAGCCTGTAAAAAGTCTAGACATAATCACATTTATGTGTAAAAACAGGCACAGAAATGGCACAGCTAGTCTGTGGAGGCTGCCACACCCTACTCATGTATATCCGCGGAGCAACCAGTGTACAATGTTCTTGCTGTCACACTGTCAATCTAGCCTTGGAAGGTATCGAACCATTGATTGATAGATGAGTAGCTTTATGATATGTGTTTTTTTGCTTTCCTTTTTCAGTGAAACAATCATTGATGGAGATAAGACTCCAATTCATGTGCATTTGTGACAGCAAATCAGGTGGCACATGTGAATTGTGGGAACTGCAGGATGCTATTAATGTACCAATATGGAGCAAGATCTGTGAAATGTGCTGTTTGCAATTTTGTGACATCAGTTGGGGTGAGTACAAAATTTCTTTTCACTATGTGGATGTAAATTGAAGTGAATGAGTTTCTGTTGTATAGGTTTATACATATCACTTGAAATCTGTGCAGAATGAGATAATGTAACACAGGTTCAGGGCTTTTTTTGTTGCTACTAGAAGTGAATGACATGATTCAAGAAAAAAAAGATGATCAAACAAATAAAAATAATTCCTAAAGATATGTATAGTGAGAGTATAAACTATCTTGAACATAATTTGTCTGAAGAAATGGCCAAAACCATAATATATATATGCAGAAAAGTCTAAAAAGATTGAGGAAATTCATGATGCTTTAGTTACAACACTGATTATTTTGTATTCTTTTGGAATAAATACCCTCTGAACCTATACAAATTGCCTCCTCATTTCAATCCTAGTTCATTTCTGAACTTATATATACACATTACTACATAGTGTATTGCATTTACAGAAACTAACAATGTTCCACTTTGGTTAAGGTCTCGACGAGCACTCCCGAACAGAAATTCAACAACGTCTAAGATTACCATACACTTAAAGCTGCCACAGCTTTGGTTTTGCATCTTACAGTATATCTCCAAGATTGCATTGTTCAGTGAGAACAGAATTTTCTGCTCTGCTCACATGTATAGAGTTATTTTTTCCTTGCGTGATCCTTTTATGAATAAGTAGCCATGTCAGATTGGATGTATAAGAAGTATTGTACAAGAAGACTGTTAGTTTGTGAGTGCATTTTGAAACCTTTGGATAAGATAAACTTCATTTTCTTATACTTTGACATGTCTGTATGATGGCATCAAGTACAGGGCAAACTTTTATCTTTGATACTTTTGTGCCTTTGCATTGTCAACTGCCATTCAGAAAGAATTGGTTAGCAGTCAATTAAGATGCCCAACAAATTGATCCAATAATTTTATGTTGGGGACCAGGAGATATTTCACCAGTAATCTTGAGGTGAGTATTCATTAAATGAAGCAAGTAAATTATATGGATTTCAATGTATGATCTTGACTGCTTCAATGTTCACACCAGTAACCTCTCAGAGGTTTCTTAGAATGAGAAAAGTCAGAAAGAATCTTATATAAGACAATTAAGAGTGCTTGTTCAATCAGGTTTGGATGAAATATTCTCAATGGAAAATTTCAACCTAACTGAAATTTATAGCATGGTTGTTAAGTAACATATGGATGCAAAGCATTTGTTTCACAAGAAAGGTCAATTATGGAACACAACCATTATTAGAGGGAAAGAAAACAAACCAAGCATCTTTACAAGCCAACTTAATCACTCACTCTGCCAATCAGGTATGAGGTTTTACTGAAAGACCTTGACATTAGTGTAGTGTATTCTTTTTCTTTATATACCAAACCGATATGAGATTACATACATTAACAGTTGCACCTTTCTTTTACTCTTATGTATCCAAAAACAAGCAGTACAGAAAGTCCTTAGAATGAGCCCCTACTGTTCTTGTTTTGCCTTCACTTAAATCATGTCAGAACTTGAATCTTGTCAGTACTTGTCTCGGGAAATCAATCCCAACATCTGAATTTCACCTCATGAGACCCTGCAACTCTGCAAGCTAATTGCATATGGTGGGGAACCCTCAAGGTCTCATAAAAATGCATTACAAATTATGACCTTGTCTGAAGTGCCCCACAGCCACGCTTTCCCCCAACGTGTCATCCTCAATTGGCAAACCATTTGTACTTTTGTACTATAAACTATAAAGTAAGCACCAGTGATTGAGCCTTCTCTTTCTATCCCAATAATGCATGGTCCAGTATAAAGCTTTCTTCAATTCTATAGAGAATATAAAAATATTCTTGCATCGTCAGTCATTCTCAACCTTACATCATAATTTTTTGTTTTGGGTTAGCAAGATTGAGAGGCCTTGACCCCATAATATTAATTAATTTGGTTATTAAATAATCAAATTAATATTTAAACCTCAAATAATACTTAACCCCTTAACTGTTTCGGCAATTAAGTGGTTAAGAGGTTAAATCCTTAATTTCAGGAAGTAACTCCCAAAAGGAGGAGTATAAAGCTCGACAGAGGCAATGGACTGAGGTAACACACATTTTTGAAGTAAACTTACTGATTGATAAGTTAACAAATGATAATTTCTAACTTTACCATCGGAGGCCCTTCCCACAGTTCTAAAGCTCTTCTTGTCTGATATCAGAATGACATGTAAAAGACGAGAAAGTAACTTTTGACCATTGTTAATGCCTTGATGCATGAAGTCATTGACTTCACTGTCAATATATGTGGTCTCTTTAGCTTAAGGTTATTCCAATTTCCAAACAAGTTAAAGCTTTTTTATTACGTCTTTATTCCGGTGCACACAAACCACAAGCTTTTTCAAAACAAAAATCTAGTGGAAAAATTGAAAAAAAGTCCCTCATACACATTTTTTGTTTGGTGAAAGTCCTAGTACCTTTCTGCATGTTTTCCAACTCAAATTTGGAAGTTAATATTCTTGTATGCAGAAACTGTTAGACTTGTAGCAGATCCAATATCCTCATTGCTTCTATTCCAAAACGCTGAAATTTGATTCCTCTTGCTTTTATCCCAGGTCATTTTCACAAGTGTTTCGTACGTCGAAACATACATAATATCAAAGTGGTGCATTTTGTCTATGCTGATTGCTGTTGTTGATACCATACCATCAAATGACAACAAGATATCTGCTGGACAAAAGGTGAGGTCTACAGAAGACCAACTACCAATAAGTTCAGTGGTGTATTTGGTCATTAGATCAATTAATCAATTGAACAAGTCACACAGGGCCACCAACACTGGTCCAACAGCATGCATTTACAAAATTCAACCTAATTTATGCAGACAATCAGAAAATCTACGTGAATCGCAACCAGTCTACACTTAAATCTGATCGATAAGGCAAGCAAAAACTTTTCCCTGTTTGCTTAATTTCAGACTTCTGAGAATTATAAGTCATATTCCATATCCAGCCAAGTCAAGAAGAATAACAAATCAACCAATAATCGATTTACAATTCAGTTGCAAATTGCCCCGCAATGCATGACGGATAGCAAGAATAACAATATTGTACTGTAATTCAATTACAAATGGTAAAAAGTGATAGAACCAAACACATGACAAGGATAGCAAGCTAACCTTGATTTTTCTGACATTACCTCCCACAAGTGATAATGATATTTTCAGTTGTGCCAAAATGAACTGATGGAGACAGTTTATATGCCATATGAAAGATAACAACAAAACTAGTATTGTTAATTAATGTTCCTAACATTTAACCTAGAAAACAAAAGCATTAAAGTAAGGAAGGACCCAGACCAAAAGATAAAAAGTATTGAAAGACAATTGTACTATTTTTTCAGTAACAAACCTGATAACAATTCTTCACAAATCAAGATTTAAATCGGCACAATCTGTAAACTATCTTTCCAGATCCAATGAAAATCAGGAAATGGATTTGATTTGATGCTAGTGAATAGCATCTAATTTGAGGTTTTTTCTTTCTCTATGAGAAGAAACACAACTTGATTGCTAAGCACAAAAAAAATTACATGATAGTTGACAAGAAGTCCACACCAATGCTACAATACAAAACAAATTACAGCACAAAAACCTCAAATTTACAACCACAAACAGGGACTAAGCGCAAATTATAGCAAAGCTGCTCTCCAATCTGATATTGGAGAATCACAAAGAATCTCGCGGATTTGATTTTATATGTGCTGGAGAATCGCTAGAGATTTCATTTAAGCAGTATTAACAGGAGGCTCTGGTTGAAATACAAGGAAACAAACAGTCAACACTCACAAACATTAATTAGACCACCATGTATATATTCTTTTATCTTTTAGTTATAGCTGAAGCTCTTTGTTAGAATATATAAATATGTATAAATATATATCTCAAATTCTCAGTGTGATTAGGGTCCTGTTTTGAAATTGCCAGTTTTGTTATTTCTTGTTGACCAGGAAAGTTTGGTTATTTCTTGCTCACCAGGAAAGTTTGGTCAATTTTTTCTTTTTGGGATCAAAGGTGCATGTGATTCAGGTTGAGAGTTGTGGAAATCCCTGTAGTTGTTTGGACTCCCTCTCCCATGAACGTAGGCAAGTTTACCAAACTATGTAAATCGGTGTCTTTGCTTATTACTTTGGATTCTACTGTGTGGTTAATATGTGTGTTTTGTACAGGTCTTTTCACAACACTCTTAGTTGCTTTATTATTTTCATTGTTCTTTAGCTTGAATATATATTGCACTTCAAGCACTCTTTAGTTTTTTTAAGTTGAATAGAAAGTCTTCTATCGTCAAGGAAAAGTACCAATCTAGAGAATGGTTGTTCTTTACTTTCTACACAATGTTCTCCATCAGAATACAGATCCACACACACTATACTCATTCAATTTTTCTACTCATGCTGCCTAGCTAAGTGGTGTCACGGCCACAACACTAAAAAGGACAAAGAGCCTTGCCTATCTTCAACTAGACCTCATCAACTGATATTAGAGGAAATACAAAGACTATATACACGGTTGATTTTTATTTAAACAAGAAAAACAATTCTTTAAGTCCACTGATTTTTTTGTGAATTTTAAATTTATTTAAGTTTTTTTTAGTAATGTACTGTTAAAATTCTAAAAGTGTGTTTGGGAATGAGTAAGAGTCATCAATAATGTATTAAGGAAATTTAGACTCAATGGTGTTTAAATTTGCAACACAAGTAAAAGAAGTAGATGAACAGAAGCAAGAACACAATATTGTCATTATAAGAAGCAGGTAAAACATACAAATTCCGTGCATGAATCTAACTTGTAATAGATGATTTTCCATAGAGTAGATTTAAAAAACTAAGAACATTTTAATAACTCAAAACAAAAGTGAAAGGAATAAGGCAATTGAAAAAACAAAAGAAAAAAGAAAGAAAGCTTCTGCTAAACTAAAAAAGGTTCACAAACTTGAAGCGAAAACTTGGAAACTAAAGAGAACAATGAAAGCTAAAAATTAAAGTAGCCAAGTGGTTGATGATGAGGTGTGTAATGTCTTCAACTCTAGCTCAACCCTTTTATATAGCTGTATGTCTCCAGATCCCATTGGGTGTAGGTTTTCAATTGGCCAATCCAAATCATAAAAAGGTTGAATCCCAATAAACCTAGGATTTTCCAAACTTTTCTTCTGAGTCTTGATCCTTCTCATTTCTTGTTATTTTCAATTCCACTCCTTGCCTAGTTAGATTTCTGGTGTTATCAGCTTCTCTCTTTCCTTATTGTGACAGTAATTGTGACCATTCCAACTTCAAGCTTCATACTCTATTATGATTCCTGGACCATTAGACTGTTGAAACTCCCCACTAAGTCACTCAAGATTCCTTTGCTCATCCATAGGTCACTTCAAATCCTTTAAAAATAAAATTTCACAACCAAGCACCCATGATGAAAAGCCACAACCAATATACTCCATGATCACGTTCAATTGACCAGGGAAAAAATCTCACCAGAACCCTCTTCACTAACTGAATGACTCTTCTACTCAAAAACCAACTCATATCATCCCTTAGCCAATTAGGTTTTGAAATACCTTCTTGTTAAACCAAAAGCAACTCCTGCATGTGGGGACTCATCATAACTCCAGTAGTAGTAGAATACTTATTTTTGCCACACTGAGAATTCGACTCTCGCTTTTCCCCTTCCCACTTCTCAAATGTTAAGCATCTGTGAACCCCCAAAAAGAACCAAAAAATCTATTTAAAAAAAAAACAACCAGCACCCTGGCTGCAAACTCATATCCAATACATACCTAACAGCCAAAAGCACAATCAATTCCCATCAACACCCTTACACAGACATGGTCGCTCAATGCATCACATGCACTACCAATGGTCAAATACTTCCAACACTAGGTTTAAAAAGCTGCTCAACTAGAATATTAACAGACTCAACAGCCAATTAATAGTGATTCAAACAGTAGGAAGATATTAATTCCAAGGAAAATTAAATTAACATTTTGAATAATGTCTTAAGATATCAGATGCAAGCTAGAATTCACAGGTTATCACCTATTTAAGATGCCTGCTACAGTGCTATGTCATGCCTCTTCTGATAGATTTTTTCTTCACTGATTTTCTCGAAAGTTTTCACCATATCACCCTCCAAATTTTCTAGAATCTGGAAATTTCGTACTACCCAATATAATGTATTCTACCGTGTTAGTAACAAGTTAGTAACAACAAACAAGTAACAAGCAATAGAAAAAAAAAAAATACATATATATATTTATAGGAAAGG
Organism: Dryas drummondii; assembly: GCA_003254865.1. NCBI lineage: Eukaryota > Viridiplantae > Streptophyta > Magnoliopsida > Rosales > Rosaceae > Dryas > Dryas drummondii. The sequence continues at coordinate 2,085,639 of QANW01010875.1, read as the reverse complement.
GGCCATTTAAACAGATCATTCTTTTCCACATCAATTCTCTTGCTCATCAACAAAACTATTGCCATGATATTTCAATTTTCTCCATGCTAGGTCTTTGGCAAGAGGGAGTGAACAGGTGATCATTTTCAAAGAAATATTTATTAATAGATACATTTGACAAGTGATCGCATATTGTTCTTCTTTTTCAATCAGAAAAGAAGTAGGTTATATTGCATAAGAATTGATTACATATAGGCCATCCAGGAGGATTGATTCAAGCCACGCAGGGCCATGTTCATCCAAACTCAACAACCTTCACAATCCAAAGCATGTTTGGAATAACATTATCTAGGCTGTTCGAAGACCATACTTAGCGTTGGATGTACACTCAACAGAGAGAAAGGTACATAAAAGGCCAAACTGTAGGACAAGGGGAGTGAAGATGGAAAAGTACAGTACTGGGAAGAAACAAAATACAATATTTTACTCAATAGATCCTAACTCCAAAATCAATATTATACGTTGTTTATTCATCTCCCATGGCTAACTCCAATGCATAATCATCTCTTTCCTGCAGCATGAACACATTGTACAAGTAAGATAACCTAAAAGGAGGAGTTTTTTTGGCATTAGCTTAATTATTCGCTTTTGGTTCCCCCATGATATCATTCCTACACTTTTTTATGAATTATATGTTTTGAGAGTTTTAGAGGATTAAGAACTCACAATTGGTCCCCGTGCAAAATATCTCCCAAATTGAAGCCAATATACCTGTATGTGCCAAGAATTTCAGATTTCTATGACCCAGATGAATGGAAAGACAAATAAAAAATAATCCAAGCTCCATTCAAGTGGTTGAGGGTGATTTAATCACTTGTTGTGAGAACAATTGAGGGAATTAGGACGGTGCACAATGCCATCATATACCAAAAAATGCCATAAAAGAAGAGAGAAGAGTAATTGCATTAAAGCTACAAGAAATTCTAGAACTAAAGCTCTTCGGATGACACAAATCAATCCACAGAATGAATTAGAGACAGAACAAACTTAATTCATATGCTATTTACATCTGGATGAAATGGACTTTAACCCTTTTTTTTATTTTTATATATATATATATACGGAACAGTCTCTAAGCATTTAGATCTCAGTACATTACCTCATCCTCATCTTGTGTTTCAACTTCAACATCAGATGAAGGAAAGCCCACACAAAGAAGTGCATACCCCTGCATTTCAGACAAAATTGTAACAATTCATGTATTTTTCTTAATCATAATTTCTTATTATTAATTTCCAAGCAATTTCTGCTATGTATGTTATTGGGACTCGTTTTAATATGATTTTGGGGAAAAATTATTGGGTATAACATATATATCGTCACGTGGTGTAACCAATCCACATGTAAGGTATTGTTGGACGACATGATTTTATTTGTAGGGTATATTATTAATAACATCCATTAATATTATATAACACATAGATTAGTTATACCATATGGCAATATATCGGTTATACAAAATAATTTCTCGATTTTGGGAGAGGGGGGAGGAGGTGACGCATGACACCTTCCTAACATAAGGAATTCTTGTGTACACTCAAAAGTGGGTGTTGTGTGTGAGAGCTGACCGCACACAAGAATCTTCAACATATAGGGGTTAGTACTCAACAATTTAAGAAGTCAGATTAAGACCCCATAAGTTCCCCATTATGTCAACAATAAGGAATGTCATCTTGCAATAGTTTTCCTATTATATGGGTTTTTATTCCCAATCTTTGGTACATTAAATTGGGCAGACAAGTAAAGAAAGTAGTAGCCCAGAAATTCATTTCTTTCTTTCTTTCTATGATTTCTTCTCTGAGACAAACCCAGCCTCAAGTAAACTCAATAAATTTGTTGGCTACCAACACCTACACCAACCCCACTGCCACCTCCTCATGCAAAACCCATAGTTTCTGTCCAAAGGATCAATCTTGGACCTGAATAGTTAAAACAGTGTGCAGAACCAGGATACTTTGTGCATATCAAACTCATAATAAACCTCAAAATACATGCCTTTGATTTCAATTCAGCAGAGATCCCTAGTGCCTCAGGCTGTCGAATTTGTCCAGATTTTATGCGTACAGCACAGCTAGTACAACAACCTGCCAAGTAAAAACAAATGGTATTCTAAATAGTATCCAAGAAAAAAAAAAAAAAAGTTCAAAACAAAATTACTCATATTCAAAGAAGAATAAAGAAAACCCACATTACATTATAGTCTACGGAATTTGAATCCTGTAAAACACATTATTCGTCAGAACTGAAATGATTTAGCGAACAATACCATGCCTGCAAGCGAATGGAAGAGTGATGTCCTGCGACTCAGCAGTGTGCAATATGTACTGGTCCTGAAAATGTCAACCCACGACCAGTCAACCTAATTTTCTATGGAAAATGTGTAGAATTTTTCTATGTGAATTTCTCAGCAAGCAAACAAACAAAGCAAAGCAAACAGACGGCTTAGACTAGACCGTTACCTCTGGGACGACGAACTCGTGGACGACTCCTCGCTGCCTGTCGTGAACAGTGACTTTGTGTGAAGGAATTGAAGGAGAGTAGGTATTGCCCGTCCGGTCGGTGACGCCCAGCGGCGGCGTATGGAGCTCCGACAACGTCGTTTTGCGGCGGCGGCACCATTTCGTTATATTGGAGTGGTGAGCGTTGCTCTTTGGACGCCAAGTGAGTTGGCGGTTGAGTGCGGGTTTCAGGTACAGAGAGGTGCAGGGATTGCAGGGAATGGTGTACTCCATGGGATTATCTGTACGCGCCGATTTTACGAACTGTATTTGGAGCTTAACGAACTGTACATGGAAATGGAAGTGGATAATTGGATTGCTGACAAGATAACAACTAACAAGGACTCCGGGCCAACTATACAAGTAACAATTGGGCTTTAACAACCAAATAAGCCCAAGGATGGAATCATGGGCTGCGTTCTTATTAAATTCACACTCATATACATCTATAATTCCATCCATTTTGAATTATATGCGAATTTTCTATAAAATAACACTTTTCATTAAAATTTATCCAAATCTTAGACCGAATTTTCACGTGAAATCCACGTGCAACGTTAGCTTTTATAAGATTAGGGGCAACTATGTTTAAAAAATTTGAACTAGGGGCAACTATGTTCAAAAAATTTGAACATGTTACACTCCCATGTTGACAATAGCAATCGTCTACTGTTTAAATTTTAAATTACAATTTCATTTTGAACTTGATTGTAACAAAATGTAAACTATAAAGGGCTCGTTTGGTACATTAGACTGTACTAATTAATTTATGTCATATAGTATTAATAGTGCCTAATTTTAAACACCCTACTCACCAAAAAAATTTGTCTAAACCCCTACCCATCTAGAAACTCTTTCAAAATCCCCTAAAACTTATAATCCTAAATTACCCTTCTGACGCATACTGATGCGCGCTGACGCATGCTGATGCGCGCTGACGCATACTGACACATGCTGACGTCACTGTAACTGTATTTTGGTGAAACTTTTTTTTTTTTTTTTTTTTGGAATTGAAGTTTTTGCTAAAATTTAGTATTTCACTAAAACTAAAATCAAACACTGAAATTGAATTTCATTACATTAAAACTGAATTTCAAAAATTCAGTTACACTAAAACTGAATTTCAAAAATTCAGTTACACTGAAACTGAATTTCAAGAATTCAATTACACTGAAACTGAATTTCAGAAATTCAGTTACACTAAATTGAAGAATTCAATTATGAATTCACTTACTGAAACTGAATTAAGTGATGAAACAATTACACCTCGACTAAAATGCAATTACACCTTAATTAAAAAACAATTACACATTTACTAAAACAATTACACTTCACTAAAACAGTTACACCTTTACTGAATTCCGTTTCACTAAAAAGAACACAGCAACCTTATAAAAAAAAAAAAACAACAATACAACAAGCATTGAGATGAGAGGAGTAGCCAACAATACAACGTCGTCCGATCACCTCACGCGTGACGAGTACACGACAGTCGCCACTGCCTCGATCTGTTTCAACCTGCAAATTTGATTCATCATATTTCAGAACCATAATTTCATTCAAAATTCATTTAAAACTCATGTTTCACGAACTGAAACTGTTTCATCAATAAATGTTTAAATGCTCCTTAGCCATCAATAAAAAGATGGCTAAGGAGCATTTAAATAACATTTTAATCTTTAATTAAATAAGCATGACATTTACTGCACCACCACCACCACAATCAACCAACCTGCAACAATTACCATACCAACAAACTTTCACACCCAGCTCTAAAGACCAAAAGAATCTACATGATAAAAGACATAAATTTCACATGATGGATATATAATAGATAAGATATATAAGACATCCATTGTTGAAAAATGTGCGGAAGTTCCAAAGTTCAATGTGATATTGAGAACCCTCCAAGATTAATTGCATTTTCAATTTCAAAACCTTGGACTTTTGGCCCTTTCAGCTCTTACTCCATGAAGCTTCTACCTGATATTTGTTTACTTAATCCTGATTTTGTGTACATGTATTCTGTGCACATGTTCACACCCACATAATAAATGCCATGTTTCTCAGGCTAAAATATTCCGGCAGTGTTTTTTTTTCTCTATGCAGCCAATCAAAAAGTCTTTTGCATATTGATGGACTTGTCAAATATAGAACCCTCTAGATTGTTTCTGAATGATGTTCAAACACGTCGTTCAATCAATTCAGGTTTCGACTTCTGTTGAAGTGTGCTTCAAATTGAACATTAATAAAAAACAAATTATTAAGCATGAATCGAAGCCAAAAAAATGAACAAAACCAGGTCTTAATCACCACCACTTGCGGCGGAGCCGCCGCAGTGGCTGTGAGGTTCAATTTGGGGTTTTTTGATTCATCAACAATTGGACTAATCCAAACACATAGAATTGAAGAGCACAACGAGAAGAAGAAGATGGGTACCTGACTCGACGGAAATGGTCACCGGAACATAGAGATCGCCGACAAGGATGTCGCCGGCTTCTCTCCTTCGAAACGGCGAGCCTAAGGGTCGTCTAAATCTTCTGATGGCACCAGTGGACTCGGGACGACGAGAGGAAGCCATCCATGGCGGTCCGGCACCTCGTCGTCGCCGGAACTGGCAGATCTCCGGCGGGGAGCTCGGGTCTGCCTAGACCCGATCCGGTGTGGACGCTAGCTTTCATGGCGAGTGGAATACAGGGGGAGGAAGAGGGAGGAGAGACGAGAAGATCGAGACCGGTATCGCCGACAACCGTCGCCGGACGACGGAGCACGCATTGGCGACAGCCACGCGGAGAGAGAGAAAGAGAGAGAGAGAGAGAGAGAGAGAGAGAGAGAGAGAGAGAGAGAGAGAGAGAGAGAGAGAGAGAGAGAGAGAGAGAGAGAGAGAGAGAGAGAGAACGTACAGAACTCGAAGAGAGAGAGAGTCTGACCCTCTATTGTGTTATAATCAACGGGAAAGACTAAAAAAGGGTAAAACTGGAACATTAAAAAAATATGGGTCAAACTATTAGTTGACTAGGGGGTTTTGAGATAGATTAAATGTCCAATAGGGGGTTAGAAAATAGTTTTATTAAAGGTGGAGGTTTATAAATAACCAAGTTCAAACTTGGGAGTTTTAAATAGTTTACATTAGTATTAATAAGTTCCGAAAAATACTGACTGTTTATCCAAAATATTATCATGCGTTTGATACTGTTTTGGATAAACAATCTGACTAAATTAAAAATCTCCACCTAAAGATTCGCCTCAGTATCGAAGAAAAATATACTTCCAAATATTAAAGCTTTTGCTGCCAGTAGGAGATCGGAAGGACTCTAAAAGCAAAGAATATATCAAATCAATTTTTGGACAATGGACATTTACATGATCACGGTTAATAAAAAATACAATAATGCTAGTTGTCTCACATTTTTTTTCCCACATTTGTATCCCATCTGATGTGTCATTATTTTATTGGAAGGGTATTTCCTTTTTCTTTTTTATGTTTTATTTTTTAATTTTTAGTATCCAATGTATGAATGCCATGTAAGATGGTATGAAATTGTAGTATAAAAATGTGGTAAGTGTAGCATTGTTGTAAAAAATATAACATACCTGAATGATAGCGGTGGCAGCCAGAATTCGAATAGACCAAAAAACAAACTGAGATGTGCTTATATCAATTGATCCATCTTCCGTCAAGACCAGTTTGCGGACTGCCCAGAAAAAATATAGCCAACTGCAAATAATTGGGAGGATTTCCCAAGTATTACCAACAGTTACTGTGTAATCCTTAGTGTATGGGTCGCAGCAAAATAAAATAAGGTGAAACAATATTTCTCCATTGACTTTAATGAAACAGTAAATCCAACAAAAAAAAGGGACAAGAGATGCCACAAAAGCAACAACAATTATGAATATCAGTTGACCCTTTAAAAAAAAAAAAAAGATCTACTTCAGGGTTGATTTGTAAATTATTTCCACACTCCCTCTCCCCCCAAGAAAAAGCACCCAGATACAAAACAAAAAACCCCATGTAAAGAATGACCGTGTGCTTCTAAGCCTATAAGGTATAATGCCATTCAAAAATTTGAATAATAATTTTGACATTAATTAGTACACACCTGAAACAAAACCTTATTTGAAGAAAAACACTGTCCAAACAAAACTTTGAAGAAAAAATCATATTAGAGAGAGTATGAGAGAGAGAGAGAGAGATTGATACTTGGAGAAGAGTGAAGAGAATAACCTGTAGAAAAGATAGCAGAGAAGAATATTAGAAAGAAGAAGATGAAAAAAAGTGTATGTTGGTTTTCATGTAGAAAGCGTGTTTTTATTTTTTTAAGTTTTTATAATTAAACATGTATTATCTAATTTCGGGTGTGTGTGTCAGGTAAGGAGAGTATTAAAAGCCCAGTTCGGTTTACATAATTAGGTAATTAAATAATACAAGTTGACACTAAACAACTTACAAGAACTATTTACTCATATCCAAAGTCTAATACGGTGTATCAAATATACCCAAAGAATTGATTAAAACTAAAATTATGAGGATCTAATGAAATAATTGTTAATTCCAACAATGGTCTTTCAATTATTCCACGAATGATACTTTGATTCTTTAATTATTTTTTTTAATTTCTAGAGTCTTCAAACTTTTTAACGAGTGAAACTTTAGTCCATTTTGTCAAAATTGTTAAATATTTAATCAATATATAAAGGGTTTTTTTTTTTTATGGTTCATTAACTACTCCAATAATGACACTTTAGTCCTTCAGTTAATTTTTAAAATTTTCAGGGTCCTTAAACTTATTCATTTGTCTCACTTTAGTTTATTCCTGTAACTTTTGTTAGTATTCCGTTTAAATTGTTGACGTATGAAAGTTTACGTGGACAACGGAAGAGGGGAAGGGGAGTGGGAGAGACAGAGAGGATGGAGAGGGAGGGTCTGACGGCAGCCGAATGGGTGGGTGGTAGGGAGATTGTGCTATTTTATTGTTTTTAAAGATTACTTTTTAAAGTTTTAATATTTTTTATTACTTTTATCCATGTATTGGATGTTTGAACTCCAATTTAACACCGCCTCAATGCGTTTGTACAAATATACCTTACGATAAGCTTCAACTCGTGGATTTCAATATAATCAACAAAAATCTCCACCGACAGGGAAAAAAAAATTGTAATAAAGAGAAATTAAAGAAAATTAATAAAACTTTGGAATTTAATTGAATTTAATTTAACGCGGCAGCATATGATGAATCATACACAACGCCCCTGCAAACCCACCACGTGGCTGTTGGCGTGGCGTGCACTGATATGTGGCTGTTTACTATTTTTGTCATCTTCTTTGGGATATAAAAACCTTAATTGATAGAAATGGAGCTTTGAGTCCACCTTTCAATATTCCAAGTCCTTTTGATGTGTACGTACGTGTGTGAAGAAGTGATACAGCATATAAGTATAGAATAAAATATGCAGTCTGCAAAGCAGAAGGGCGGCAATATGGCCAGTGCTGCCAAAGAGCACATTCACACGTCTATCAACACCCATACGTGTCTCCTTTGATAAAGTGCAATTCATATTTGATATTTGTGTATAAGTTTTGAATTTTCTTCCATCTGCTTCCTGTCACACCATTTTGAAAATAAAGTTGATTGTGCCGACAAAATGAACTGTAGAAGGAACATTTGTCTAATTGTGGTTGTGCCACATCACTCGAGAAGGAGGAGGGGAGCAATATGGGGTTGATGATTTTTCCAAATTGGGTAGCTGTAGGCCTGTAGCCACTAGCATTATTATATTAAGGCAAGGAGTTGCATGGTGGGCAAGTGTTAGCTAACGTGGCATATATCTTTAATGATTCATTGGAGCCTTCCTAGTCGGTTGAAGAGTTTTTGAGCTTCTTATCCACTTGAAAAATGCTCTAATAATAATAATAATTCAGTTTTCATTCTTCCCTACATATAGTGTTATAGGCGCTAGTGCTTTTCCATATCTCTGAAATCTGAATCCCGATGAATAAGATTAGGGTGCCTGCTTTGACGACGAAAAGAAACAGAAATTATAATCTTCAATCCAAAGTGCGTAACTTCCTTCACAGATTGCTGGTGTGTAGGCGTACCAGGACAAGGATATAATTTAGGAAACATGCAGTTTGCAAAGGAGGAGCTGAGCAACATGGGCAGTTCAGCCAAGGAGCACGTTTACATTTTCAAAGCCAAACTAGAAGAAAAGGTACTTCTATCTACTTCTCAGCTTACTTTCTCTCAATTGATATGTAATTCTTATATATTGATGTGGATGATGATACAATAAATATTGTTTGTGCAGTTAGAGAGAGCAGGAGCAAGGACAAAGGAGGACAAAAAGATGGCCAAAGAGCGGAGAAAAGTGAAGGAGGCAAAAGCAAAGATGGAGCTGCACAAAGCTAAAGCCAGGCATGTAAATCGGAAGAAATTGATGACTCACCGCCGCCATCGCCGCCACCACCACCCTCCACCGCCGCTTGTTGGGACCCACTAACCCAACATATCCCTTAGGAGGAGGGCACTCAAGGGGAAATCAGCTCTATATATATGTACATATATGTGCTTTGTAAAATAAAATTAAGGCTGTTATCATGACCATAGTTACAAAGTCATCTACTTCATTCAGTTTTTATGCATTTTCTCTTAACAATGATGTTGTTGAATAATTCTCCATTAAATATAATGTACTTTTTTTTTATGCAAGTATGAATCTCAATTTTTTTAGTGCTGCTATTTAACATCTGTTTTTTTTTTTTTTTT
>QANW01010875.1:1975838-2076186 GCA_003254865.1 Dryas drummondii | reverse complement strand
TTTTTTTTTTTTTTGTGTTCTTGGTGATAAGAAATTTCACCTTTTTATTATAGATTAGAGGTGCTCTGCAAATTTTCTGCTTCATGGACTTGGCCAATTCTTGCTTTTCTTGTGCAATCTCAACCATTTTAGTTTTGGGAATTCTTCTGTTTTTAGGCTTTATATTGTCAAATTATCTCTCCTTTCTCTCTCTATCTCTCTCTCTCTTTCCATACACACCCTGCCCCGTCCCTCGCTCCTCCCCCTACCCAACCTGCGCACATGTATGCAGAGCCGCCAAGACCACGTTGACCACCCAACCTATCCAGCTCGCCCAAGAAGAAAACTAAAAAACAAAATCTGCAGGTGGTTCGGTGGTTTTGGCACTGGTGCCGAAACCACCTGCACTTTTTTTTTGGTGGGTGTTTGGGGTGGCTAGATTCTATCGCCTGGGTGGTCGCATGGGGATATTTGGTTTTGTTCAAATTTCAATTCTGATTCGGTTTCAGCACCGCCGAACCACCTGCACATTTTTTTTTTATTTTGGGTGTTTTATTTTGGGTGTTCGGGGTGGTTGGATTCTGTCGCCTGGTGGTCGCATGGGGATATTTGGTTTTGTTCCTATTTCAATTCTGATTTTCGTGGATATTATTTTGATCTGATTGATGACCCATTCATGATCTAAATTAATTAATTAAAGTACCATTTGTTTAATTAATTAATTAATGTGTTTTGGTTTTGGGTGTGGTTTGTGCGGCAGCTGCAGCATGCATTTGGATATGTAAATTGGTTGTTTGTTTGTTTATGATATTTGGTTGACTAGTTTTATAGTATATATTCTCTTCAATTTGATCTCTTCTTATATGTGCGCTTTCGGCGTGTGTGGTCGGAGAGAGAGAGAGAGAGAGTGTGTGTGTGTACGGTGGGTTGAAAAACCAGGAGTGAAGGAAAGAGAGAGAATGGCTCGGTGGGGGGGGAGGAAGAGAGGTGGGGCTGAGATTGTCTTTTTCTTTTGAGTGGTTTTTTGTTTTGTTAAAAAGGGTGTGCAGAAAGAAAAAAAAAAAGTGTAAAATTGCAAATAACAACACTCTAAAGTATTAATAACATTTAGTTACACCATATTACATCGATTACACAAAATAATTTTTCGAAAATAACCTACATCAAATAATATTTCAATTTAAATTAGTACCAATTCATTGAAGTAATGTGCCAAAATTTATTAATGCACCCTAACAGGAACAAATTTACTCATCTTCGTTACGTACTCAATTAGTTTATTATGTATCCACAAAGTCATATCATTGACCAGTTAGGGCAATCAAACAATATATCAAAGCTGATCATAAAAAACGCAAGAAACATAGAAATTAGCGTTTTCATTACCTGTGTATATTACTGAATTATATGAAATGATTACATTCGACTCCTACATGCAACTCCATCACCATCAGCTCAGTTCCCAGATAATTTGTTGCTCACCAAAACTACAACCCAAATCCTTGAACCAATTTTCAGAGAACCCTATAACTTAGGTGTTCCACAGTTCTTAACCGCACAGGAGAACGCAGATCACAAATTCACTCAAAATAAATAAATTGACCACAAATTGAAACAAGAAAAACCCAAGACCTGATAAATTTCTCCCACAAGTCTTCCTTCATACCCACTGCGATCTACCTCGGTATTCCACACGCAGTTGGATTTTCCCATCCTGGGATAACACCTGGTTCTTCACTTGAGCTGGCCTGGCATTGTATTTCACCTCAAACCTTGGTAGTGTCCTATTATTTTCTGTACTGACTGACACTCCTGGGAAGACTTCATCAAGGAACTCATCTGCTACCTCTCCATCTTCATCTATCTTGAGTCGCTTTGCATGCCATCTTAGACCCTGGATGCAGAAAAGAAAAAGAAATCAAAACTTTTACCCACTTCACTCTAGCCGTGGAGATAATATGATCCAAAGTAAGTGCTTGTCTCAAAAAAACAAAATAGACAAATCCATAAAGAAAGTGTTTTTGTTTAAGGTTGGAAAGGGCTTTTTGAACTTGGGAAACAAAAAATCCACTCATGAAAATACTATTAACACTTTGGCAGGACAAAGCACAACACTTCACATGTGGATAGTGGACTCTTCATTTTAACAATCACTTGCATTTGGATTATCTCCTAACTTATGGTTGTGTATTACATTTCATCTCCATAATCTACAGCATAACAGACCCATCCAGATTAATAACATAAAGAATGCTAAAAATTAAAACTACATCATTATAAACTAGCATCTGCACAACTAACCAACTACAAAATTTGTAGAAGTAAACAACCGCCCGCATAAAAGATTCACCAGATTCAAGTCTTAGATGAGTAACACTCTTTCAAATATACAGTGTGCCCCAATACAAAGTGAACCAAGGCCAATGAAAGAACTATTTGAAACCCCGATGGAAAGCTCTATATTGTTCTTCCCAGATTACAATGAAGGGTATATAACAACATGCTTCATTAGCATATCAAGATATAATGCACTTATTTCATGTTATTAAAATAAAGCAGAAGTACATTGGTAAAAAAAAAATAATAATAAAGCAGAAGTACAATGCCGATGTCACAATTCACTACAAGAAAAACAGATTTGGGCGACGAACCTATATTCGTCACCCAAAGGTATTTTGGGCGACGAACAAGAACATTTGTCGCTCAATGTTGTACAGATTTGGGCGACGAATCACTTTGTCGCCCAAAATAACTTTGGGCGACGAACAAAATGTTCCTCGCCTAAAACTACTTTGGGCGACGAAATGATTTCGTCGCCTCAACTCACACGCCAAAATATTAATAGATCAATGCATTAGGCGAGGAATATACATGTTCGTCGCCCAAAGCAACTTTGGGCGAGGAAAACGTAAATTCGTCGCCCAAAGGGTCATTCCTTTTTTTTTTTGGTACAATTATATGTATGTTATTCATACAATGCGATCATGTTTCCAACGATCCGAACCGTTCAATTTTTAATTCCTCATTGAAAGATCAACGTTGCAAAAAATTAGAATTATTGGAGATGTAAAAATTATGTAACGGTGCTCGAATGTATGAACGATCAAGAATTTGCTAATACTAATCGATGGAGTAGATGAATTCCGATTTGAGCGATTTTTTGCAGGAATGATGTTTGAGTATAAACGAATAAAATGAACGGCTCCGATCGTTGGAATTACATTGTAGTCTTCACAATTGTTGAATCGACAAAGTTTCAACGAAAAAACTATAGAATTATACTCTTCAAGTGTATTTGTATGTAGAAGATTACTTTTGTATTGTGTTTTTAACGATCCAAACCGATCATTTCTTATTGCCCCACTCAAAGATCATCCATGCAAAAAATTATCTCAATTGGAGATGTAGAAGTTAGGTTTGGCATTTAGGGTGTATAAACGATCTTGATTCTTATAATAATAATCGAACGGGTAGATGAACTCCGATTGAGCCAATTTTTTGCAGGGTTGATCTTTGAGTATGAACGTATATGATGCATGGCTCTGATCGTGATAATCACGTTGTGGTCTTCACAATTATTGAAGCTACAAAATTTTAACGAAAGAGTTAATAGAATTTTATTCTTCAAGTGTAAAAATCGTTCATTTATATGTATAACCTCATATGTCGATCGTGTTTTCAATGATTCGAACCGTTCATTTATTAGTTTCTCACTCAAAGATTATTTTTTGCAGAAAATTAGGTTAATTGGAGATGTAGAAGTTTGGTATCGGTGGTTGAACTTATGAACGATCGTGAATTTTCTAATACTAATCGAAGGAGGAGATGAATTCCGTTTTAGCCGATTTTTTTGTAGGGATGATCTTCCAGTATAAACGAATAAAATGAACGGTTCCGAACGTTGAAATCACATTGTAGTCTTCACAAACTGTTGAATCGCCAAAATTTCTACTAAAAAGTTAATAGAATTATACTCTTCAAGTGTATTTATATGTACAAGCTCAAATTTCTATTATGTTTTTAATGATCCGAACCGATCATTGGCTAGTCCCTCACTCAAAGATTATTCATACAAAAAATTATCTTAATCGGAGAAGTAGAAGTTAGGTTTAGCATTTAGTGTGTATAAAAGATCATGATTTTTATAATCATAATCGAACGGCTAGATGAACTCTGATTGAGCTGATTTTTTGCAGGGATGATCTTTGCGTATTAACATAGATGATGAACGGCTCTAATCGTTGTAATCACATTGTGGTCTTCACAATTATTGAAATAACAAGATTTCAATGAAATTTTATTCTTCAAATATATAAACCGTTCATTTATATATATAATCTCATATATTGATCGTGTTTTCAACGATCGGAACCGTTCATTTATTAGTTTCCCACTCAAAGATCATTTATGCAAAAAATTAGCTCAATCGAACTTATGAACAATCATGATTTTAATAATGATAATCAAACGGCTAGATGAATTCCGATTTGACTGATTTTTTTTAAGGATGATCTTTTAGTAAAGGACTAATAAATGAACGGTTCGGAATGTTAAAATTAATAAATTGATTATATAAAATTAACAACAGAATTGATTATGTAAAATTAAGAACATATTTAGTTATTTAAAATTAATTATTCGAACAGCTTTTAGGTGACGAAGTGGGAAAGTTGTCGCCCGAAAGTGTCTTGGGCGACAGAATTTATTATTCGTCGCCCAAAAGTTGAAAATTTTGGCGGTATTAAACCCGCCATATATTTTTAATGCTTGGTTGATTTTAGGCGAGGAGATTCTTAGTTCGTCGCCCAAGTTGATCTTAGGCGAGGAGATTCTTTGTTCGTCGCCCAAGAACGTTATGGGCGACGAAAATACTTCATCGCCTAAGGGTCTCGAAATTTTTAAAGTGCTTTCTTCTTCTTCTTCTTTTTTTTCCTTCTGTTTTCTCTCATCTCTCTCATCTCTCTGCCCGAAACCCCCATCCCCACCCCCTCCTCTTTAGCTCTCCCCGAAACCCCCATCTCCACCCTTTCCTCTTTCTCTCTCCCTGAAACCCCCATCCCCACCCCCATCAAAACCCTCCTCAGCTTCCTTTTTCTCTCTCCTTCCCCTCTCCCCGTCGATCACCGCCCAGCCCAGCCCACAGAAACCCATATCCCCGCTGATCCCCGCCCAGCCCCAACCCCGCCGTCGCTTCGCCGTTGCCCGAAACCCCCCATCCCCACCCCTTCATCTTTCTGTCTCCCCGAAACCCTCATCCCCACCTCGGCTTCCTCTTTCTCTCTCCTTCCCCTATCCCCGCCTAGCCCCAAGCCCGCCGTCGCTTTGCCGCTGCCCGAAACCCCCATCCCCACCCCCTCCTCTTTCTCTCTCCCTGAAACCCTCATCCCCACTAGCAACCCCTACCCTGATCAGCAACCTCACCAGAATCCTGCAGCAAACCCACCCGATTGTGGGTTTTTAGTGGGTTTTTATTTTATTTGGAGATTTTTCTGTTTTATGTGTTTTCTGTTCATTAGCTTCAACTTTTTTTCAGAGGGATCAAGTACAGGTGGTCAGGGAAATAGTAATACCGAGGGAAATTTTTCAGGTCAGACTTAAGACTTAATCGCTTTTTTAATGTTTTTTGGCCGGTGTTTGGTGGTATTTACTTTGTTCTTAAATTTGTTTATTAGTGTTGAATAAATTAGTTTAATCCTAATCATTGTTCTTAGGGAAATTAGTTTGCTGATATTTTCTTTGCTAGATAACAAATTAGTTTTCATATAAAATTAGTTAGTTTTATATGTTTTTTAATTATAAAATTTATTAAGTAGTTTGTACGTAGATTAGTTAGTTTGTTAGTTTTTAAATATAAAATTTAGTTTAATTACAAAATGTAGATTAATTAGTTTGAGAAATATAATTTAGTTATAAGGTGGAAGGCGATGGAGTCAGCTCCCAATGATGTAGTTCAGTCATCCTCGAGTACTGGGAGCCCC
Organism: Dryas drummondii; assembly: GCA_003254865.1. Lineage (NCBI taxonomy): Eukaryota > Viridiplantae > Streptophyta > Magnoliopsida > Rosales > Rosaceae > Dryas > Dryas drummondii. The sequence continues at coordinate 2,070,229 of QANW01010875.1, read as the reverse complement.
TCTATGCCACGGAGGGTCCGTCGATCTCACCGCTCTAGTCAGGTCACCGCTTCCGCTTCCGCTTCTGCTTCCGCTTCATCTACTGCGACGAGGGGACCATGTAGTGGGTTGAAGTCCTCTCGAATCGTGCGCAGTACTGGGGCGCGGATTCCAGTCATGTGTGTGCAAAACGGCCGACGACCGTTAGATCCTAACGTTGACAGTTTGTTCTCGCACGATGTGGGGGCTATTATCCGTGCCGAGTGCGCCATGGTTGCAACCACTTAGAAAAAATTGCCGGCAGAGATTCAACACAAAGTGATCCGCTCCATCTCAGTGAGTATATAGTTCAATAATTAATTCAAAACGATAAATTTGATTATTCATAACAATTTAATATTTTTTTCAGGTTAATTTTGACATTCTGATGGATGATCCCCTCACCGTCACGTACATGACAGATTTACTCATCAAGTCCTACAGGCAGTGGAAGCACGAACTACATGTGTATAGGGATTTTCNAGGGATTTTCGTCGGCAGTTGAGGCATTGGCGAACCCCCCTATGGAGTTGGTAGAGCGGTCTGACCAGTGGCATTTTTTATGCGATCATTTCATCAGCCCGTCGTTTTTGGTACGTTTTATCATTTTAAGACTTTAAAAAATCGATTATTATTTTGTTATTCTATTATTGTATACATACACTAACACATTTATAATTTGCTTAATATTTAACAGAAGAAGTCGGTCGCCAACGCCAGAAACCGGAAAAGGAAGCCGTTTAACCATCATAGTGGTCTGACGCCCATCTCATATCGAGTGAAGTCGCGACATCGGGTATGTCATTATTTAATTTAATACATATATATTCTTTAATATTGTTTGGGTCTTTGACAAAATTATTTTCTTTTTCAGCGTGGGTCGCAATTCCCGGAGATAGACACTTTCGGGGATATCTATGTTCATCCCGGTTGTGATGCGGCCAAGGCAAAACATGTTAGTTTTTTATATTTTAATTTTTTTAACAATTTTTTATATTTATTTTTCTAATTGGTTACTTGTATATATAACATTTTGAAGGATGAGATGGTGGCCAATTTGAGAATATATTTGGAGAGCTTGGTCGAGCAGCACCCTCCGGGTACTCTGTTGGAGTCGATTCCAGTACCCGATCCCGATATCGGACTTTGTATTATGATAGACTCATTGGGTGTTAGGCCCGGTAAGGAAATACGCGGCATGGGATATGGCCGGATTTGTGATGTTCGATCCTCGTCTTCGTCTTCATCTTCTTCTCAGCCATCTGCAGTCGTCGCAGGATTGTCTGCTCAAGTGAAGAAGTTGCAGGAGGACTTACGAGCTGAGAGAGCGGAGAATGAGGCGTTGTATGCTGCATTGACCAAGGCGATACCTGGGTTTGTCTCGCCACCATCTTCTCATCAACCTTCGTCAGATATGAATGATGATGATGCTACTAGTTTAGAATAAATTGACCATTAGGGATATTACTATTTTGTATGAATATTTGGATATATAAATTTATTAATTTTGTTTTATATAGTTTTTGAATAAAGTTTTTTTTTTAATATTAAATTCAAATATATAATCTAAATTAAAAAAATTAAAAAAAATATGTTTAGGCGACGAACGATTTCGTTGCCTCAACATGATTTGGGCGGCGAACTTGATTATTCCTTGCCCAAATCATGTTTGGGTGACGAAATTATTCGTCGCTTAAACATATTTTGGGCGAGGAATAGTCCAGTTCGTCGCCCAAAACATGTTCGGACAAGGAAATTAATTATTCTTCTCCCCAATCATGTTTAGGCGATGGACAGTTTCGTCACTCAAATATGCTTTGGGCGACGAACTTAATTTTTCCTCGCCCAAAATATGCTTTGGGCGACGAAATGATTCGTCGCTCAAAACATGCTTTGGGTGAGGAAAAAACATGATTTAAGAGACGAAGTTTCTTCGTCGCCCGATGTATCTTTGGGCGACGAAATTTACTAGTTCGTCGCCCAAAATCTTGGGCGTCATGGCTTGGGCGGCTAGACTGTCGACGAACTGAGTTCGTCGTCCAAACGTTTGGGCGACGAAATTTGACTTTGGGAGAGGAAACAGGTTCGTCGTCCAAACCTTTTTTTCTTGTAGTGATTGCAGTTCTTCTAAAACTGTTCAGTGGTTCTAATTTGAGAGATAAAGGCAGTCAATACAATTCCAGAGTTCTAAAGAGTTGAAGTCAATCAGTAGATCTATTGAACTGAAATTGGCATTTTTCAGGTCTCTCTGCAAGATAACTTACTCTGGGGTAAGAAATAAAACAAATACCATTTAAAACCCCCTGCATGAATGAGGACAATAAATAGCATCCTACCCTAGTTCCCAAAAGGCACAAATTCCTGAAAGTACACTCCCACGAAGAAAAAGGAGAGTATATCCTCTTGGCTTATGCATAAAGCTTGAAAGGCCATGAGCACCAATAACCATCATAAGTCTCAAGAATTAAGACAACAATAAAATTCTAACCAATAGAAGAAAAGAAACATTATCTAAATAAAAAAACTTATCAATTTTGTTATATATATGTTTTGTTATACTTTGAAGTTTGAACTACGATTATATATGCCTATTACTTTTCAATGCCTTTCCAATTTAATGGAGGCATGTTATTAGTTGTGTTTTGAAGTTTGGAAAGGCCTACATTTCTTTTTTTTCTTTTTTACAAAGGAGCCAAGAATAAAATTTTGAGTTTGGAGAAAATTTTGAAGATTTTTAAATTTCGACAAAAATTAGATAGAAACGATGAAAATTGCTATCAAAATACGAAAATTTTGAATAAAACTTTATCATACGTTTATTTAACATATTATCTACTACATTGATAAAAAATATTGAAAAAACCAAATTATATAGTAGGTTTCATGTGATATGTGATGAATATAATACGCATTGGAGGCAAATACTATTAAATAAAATTAATATAATGAATAAATAAAATTAATATATTTTTTATACTCTATAATCTATACACTAAATCTTATACTTTATAGGGTTTTTTTTTTAAGTCCATTTTTTAAAATGCATGTTCATCCGGCTCATACGCTACAGTAAAATACTGTAGCGGCCCACATTTTAAAAACTGGCACTACTACAGTAACGCCGTTACTGTAGCAGGCTACAGTATTTTAAAAAATGTTTTTTTTTTTCCTTCTTCTTCTTCTTCTTCATTTCAATGTCAATTGGTACAAAAACTTAAAAATAAAAAATTATAATTTAGGTAATTTTCATTCCATAAACATGTTAAATAGTAACCAACATAAAACACAAAAAATCAAAATGAGACATCCATAATCTTTTGCGTTTTAATAGTAAATATAATTGTTACTATCGAATAGTAACAATCACCTATTGCTACTACCTGACAGTAAAAATTACATATTACCACTGCCTGACAGTAATAATCATCTATTGCTACTGCGAAGCAGTAGCAATCAGGTATTGTTATTGTTTGATAATAACAATCACCTATTACTATTGCCTGCTAGTGGCAATCAGGGATTGCTACTAACTGCCAGTGGCAATCAGGTATTGCTAACAATCACCTATTACTATTGCACCTATTGTTACTGTCTAGCAGTAACAATTACCCATTGCTACTGCTTGGAAGTAATAATTAAGTATTGTCCAATGTTACCTGCAATTCATCCACTCAAAATTATGTCTACAAACATCACTTTTTAACACAACACTAAGCATCAACAAACATTTTTAAGGTACCAATGGTGCCATATTAACAAGAAGCTAAACACAAAAACAAACCAAGAATAAACTAAATCTAAATGAAAACTATTGTTGATTATCTAAACCCAAGAATCCAAATCAAGACAATTGCTAAACTTTGTGTCCCTTTCTCCAATTTTTGCTATCATTATGTGCACAATCACATATTGTTACTGCCCGACAATATCAATCACCTATTGTCACTACCCGGCAGTGACAATCACCCATTGCCATGACCCAGCCGGCAGTGACAATCACCTATTGCTACTGTTCGGCAATGACAATCACCTATTGCTACTGTCCGGCAATGACAATCACATATTGCTATTTTTGGTAGTGGCAATATTGTATTGTTATTGTTTGATAGTAACAATCACATATTGCTACTGTCTGATAGTAATAATCACCTAATGCATACCAAACTCAATTACAAAGCTCAAAACTATCACCACAATAATAGATAAATTAAAAGAATTTGAGCAAAAACCTACAAAAGACAACAACATAAAATGCTTAGGAATATCGTAATTAGTAGAAAGTTATCATCTTGCTTTCAATTAAAAATTGATATTGAAGTAACAACAGTAGAAACTTGACCAATACTACAATGCTAACATTTTTCCTCTTACTAGAAGGAATTATGCTAATTATCATGCAATTGTCTTTGCTAATATTAGCAGCTGCAACAACAACAGCAGTAGCTCAAGCCCTCCATCCTCAAACCAAGCCTGGCTGCCCAAGCCATTGTGGTAATCTAACAAATTACAAAGGAATTAACAAATTAAAAAAAAATATACAATTTAATAGAAGAACAACAAACCCTCAACTACTTCACCAAACTTAGAAAAGGCTTCATGTAGTGCTTCTGAAGTAGTAGGTTTGTTAAGCTCTGAAAAGAAACATATATGTGATCCAATACAAATCATAATAGATCAAAAGGTAACTCAAGTGTGATAAAATATCGACTACTAAAGTATGATAATACACGTATCAACCAAGGAAACAAAAAGAAAAAGTTTATTTGAAATGAAATGGAACACAAAGGAACTACCCACAAGATCATGAGTCACTCACAACTCAAAATGATAGAGTTAAATAATCATTTTCCAAAAGATACTATTTAATCCTTCTATTATATAAAACACATAACCTATATGAAAAAACCAGGCAGCTGCATAAGGCTAGATGTCAAAATTCATTTTTTTAAAAACAAAAAGTTTACTGCTCCAAAGGCACGGTGTCATTCACCTTCCACCATACCCAAGCCCATGGACAAAAAGTTCACGAGTAAATAAAATGGAAAATCATGGCAAACCTCATTGGTGACAACATCCCACAGTCCATCATTTGCAAGGATAAGGAACTCAAGAGAGTTGTCAATCTTTACCATGGAAAGACTAGGCATAGCAATCTATCAACATCAAGTCAGATGCTTGGTTCAACATAATTAGTATGATTAAAATAAAACATATATAAGAGTAATTATTTATGCTCTCTAATGTTGGGTTTTGACCAATTGAACTCTAGCTCAAGAGAAAGATGGCCTCACCACGAAAGCCCGGAGTAAAGGTAAAGCAAGCTTGTGCAAAATTCGGTTTGTGTATGTTTTGCTTGGGCAGTTGAGCATCAGAGAAAGAACACTGGAAAGAGAGATCGGAGGAACAATCGGAGGGTACCATCGTGTTCAGAACGACGAGAAGAACAAAACCTTATAGATCTGGTGCCTCGTCGTGGCCGAAAGAAGCAGATCGCCGTCGGAGTTGACTCTCGGCTTTCGCGTCGATCTGTTGCCGTTGGTGACTAGATGGACGATCGGAAGCCATGGGAAGGGAGAGGAGGAAGAGGCGAGCACGGGGAGGTGGGTCTCGCTGCCATCCATGGCCGGATGACGATGCATCGAGGTGAGAGAGTGACAGTGAAGAGAGAGAATGGTGCTAAGTTTGAAATGAGAAAAATGAGAAAAATGAGAGAAATGAGAGAAGGAATTGAAGAGAGACGGAGAAAGAAACGGAGAAGTGAAAAAAAGGACCGGTTTGGTATAAATTGAGCCTCCTGCAAAAATAAAAAAAAGGATCTGGGTTTTAAAAGTAATGAAAGTTCAAATTTGGACTTTATAATCATTTACTTTACTTTATATGCCCTAATATTACATTAAACCCTATATACTCTATATTCTTTAGGATATGGTATATGATATTAGGATTTATGCCTTTTAGAATATTTTAAATTATTTTTTATATAGAAATGTATTATGATTTAAGGTTTAAAGATAACTAAACGAAATCTCAAACCTTTTTTTTTCTTTCCAATTGCCCAAACACCTCAAAGCTTAATCAACCCTAAACCTTTTTTTTTTTCTTTTCTTTCCTTTTCTTTTTTTTTCTTTCCTTCCTAGCTTCCACTTCTTCCCGTGAGTCGTGACTTTCTTCTTTTTTTTTTTTTTTTTTTTTTTTTTCTTTCCTTCCTAGCTTCCACTTCACTTTCTTCTTCCCTTTCATTTCTCTCTCTCCTAGTCGCAGCCAGTCGCATCCAAAACAAAGAAATTTCATGTTCTTGCCAAGAAGTTCTTCCCTCTCATTTCTCTCTGCCAATCGCTTTCCTTTCTCTCCAGCCTCCCAGTCCCAGTCTCTCATTTCTCTCTCCTCCCTTTCCCTCCCCCCGATCTCTTCCAGTCTTCCTCAGTTCCTCCTTCTCTTCCCCGATCTCATCCTCCTACTCCTCTCCCTCCCTCTCTTGGCCGCCCAGATTTGGAAGGAACGGTGGTCCGGTCACATGCCAGCAAGGAAAAGACTTCTGTGAGCGAAATTTTGCAAATTTAAAAAATTTTGGCGAAATATTGACAAAAAAGTGATGAACTCGTGTAAAATTTCCATACCCCCCCAAAAATGAAATTTTCAGCGAAATTTCGCTGAAAATTTGGAAATTTAACTCCTTGCTAAGGAGTAAGGCTCGAGAAATCAAAGAAACCTACTTTACTTATTCATTATTGGGCTTAATATATATATAGGGAAATTTTAGAATATCCTCTTTCAACCTACAATTCGATTATAAGAACTGTCTATATTTTAGAACATCATTCAAAGATCACCCTTGCAAAAAAATCAGCTAGATCGGAAACTGTTTAGCCAGTTTATTATAGCAAACATCATTTCCATTTTATCTGACGAATTGTATTTGTCTGCACAGTTTAGATGACCAAACAATCACTGATTTGACTGATTTTTTTACAGGGATGACCTTTGAGAAGGAACCTAAAAAATAAACGGTTCTGATCATCGAACTATATTGTCAAGTGTTACACAGAGAAAATGTTCTTACTTTTCTTAAAATAAGGACATCCTTACTTGAATGGGCCTGTATATATATGTGGATAATGCTAGGGTCACACCTAAGGGGTATGTACCTGCATGTCACACCACTTCCCAAAAATTCTTGTTTGGCAGTGCATGTTCAGGATCGGAACCGTTTATTTTTTGGATCACTTATTAAAAATCATCTCTATAAAAAATTAACTTAATCAGAGATTGTTTGATTATATAATTGTTAAGAGTGATTTCTTGACCAAACCGTCTATTTATTCAATTTATTCGATAATAGTTATATAATCAAACGATTTCTGATTGAGTTAATTTTTTATAAAAATAATCTTTAATAAGTTATTTAAAAAATAAACGATTTTAATTTTGAGCTGCATGCACTCCGGATCAAGTTTTTTCTTTTTTTGGGGAGGGGAAGGGGGGCAGGGGGGGTGTGACCTGCAGATACCTCTTAGATGTGACCCCCTATATATCTTTAGATGGAAGGCACCAATATGTGGCAGACCTTGTGCGGGTGACAACCCCTACGCACTTAGCTAGGTCGGGCCTACCTAATGATATTTATGTGATTGAATCCCAACATTATCTTGATTAGATGATATATTGTAATACAAAACTTTATATCTCTCTCTTAACTAGTTATTAATTTAATAATATTTTTATCCGGAGAGAAGATCAACCTCATATTTGATCTCCCTACTTTAAATAAAATTTAAATAAAAGAAAGCGTACGTGAAATTTTACATTGTTGATGTTGGAATTTAATTGAATTTAATTTAACGCGGCAGCATATGATGAATCATACACAACGCCCCTGCAAACCCACCACGTGGCTGTTGGCGTGGCGTGCACTGATATGTGGCTGTTTACTATTTTTGTCATCTTCTTTGGGATATAAAAACCTTAATTGATAGAAATGGAGCTTTGAGTCCACCTTTCAATATTCCAAGTCCTTTTGATGTGTACGTACGTGTGTGAAGAAGTGATACAGCATATAAGTATAGAATAAAATATGCAGTCTGCAAAGCAGAAGGGCGGCAATATGGCCAGTGCTGCCAAAGAGCACATTCACACGTCTATCAACACCCATACGTGTCTCCTTTGATAAAGTGCAATTCATATTTGATATTTGTGTATAAGTTTTGAATTTTCTTCCATCTGCTTCCTGTCACACCATTTTGAAAATAAAGTTGATTGTGCCGACAAAATGAACTGTAGAAGGAACATTTGTCTAATTGTGGTTGTGCCACATCACTCGAGAAGGAGGAGGGGAGCAATATGGGGTTGATGATTTTTCCAAATTGGGTAGCTGTAGGCCTGTAGCCACTAGCATTATTATATTAAGGCAAGGAGTTGCATGGTGGGCAAGTGTTAGCTAACGTGGCATATATCTTTAATGATTCATTGGAGCCTTCCTAGTCGGTTGAAGAGTTTTTGAGCTTCTTATCCACTTGAAAAATGCTCTAATAATAATAATAATTCAGTTTTCATTCTTCCCTACATATAGTGTTATAGGCGCTAGTGCTTTTCCATATCTCTGAAATCTGAATCCCGATGAATAAGATTAGGGTGCCTGCTTTGACGACGAAAAGAAACAGAAATTATAATCTTCAATCCAAAGTGCGTAACTTCCTTCACAGATTGCTGGTGTGTAGGCGTACCAGGACAAGGATATAATTTAGGAAACATGCAGTTTGCAAAGGAGGAGCTGAGCAACATGGGCAGTTCAGCCAAGGAGCACGTTTACATTTTCAAAGCCAAACTAGAAGAAAAGGTACTTCTATCTACTTCTCAGCTTACTTTCTCTCAATTGATATGTAATTCTTATATATTGATGTGGATGATGATACAATAAATATTGTTTGTGCAGTTAGAGAGAGCAGGAGCAAGGACAAAGGAGGACAAAAAGATGGCCAAAGAGCGGAGAAAAGTGAAGGAGGCAAAAGCAAAGATGGAGCTGCACAAAGCTAAAGCCAGGCATGTAAATCGGAAGAAATTGATGACTCACCGCCGCCATCGCCGCCACCACCACCCTCCACCGCCGCTTGTTGGGACCCACTAACCCAACATATCCCTTAGGAGGAGGGCACTCAAGGGGAAATCAGCTCTATATATATGTACATATATGTGCTTTGTAAAATAAAATTAAGGCTGTTATCATGACCATAGTTACAAAGTCATCTACTTCATTCAGTTTTTATGCATTTTCTCTTAACAATGATGTTGTTGAATAATTCTCCATTAAATATAATGTACTTTTTTTTTATGCAAGTATGAATCTCAATTTTTTTAGTGCTGCTATTTAACATCTGTTTTTTTTTTTTTTTTCTTTTGCACTCTTTTTTTACTTCACACACATTTTTCTTTTCAATTTATTAGATATCTTATTACACACCCTTAATTTTATTAAAATACCCTTATTATAAAAAAATCAAAAATCAAAACCCTCACCAGTCCTGACTACTCAATCCTTTAGCTGCCGGCCTCCCTTTCTCTCTCCCCCTCTTTCCTTCCTCTCTCTTCTGTCTCTTACCCTCTCTCCTCTCTCCATTTTTTTCTCTTCTCTCCTCTGTCCCCCTCTTCTCGGTCTTCCCCCCCTTTTCCTTCTTTTTTGGAAAAAATTTACAAACATGACACATAATTTGATGGTTGTTTTATTTCAGGACATTAATTTTGATTCGTATTAATGAAAAATATATACTTACAGTTTGTGCCAATGAAGGACAATCTGTTACTTCCGTCAACATAACCATCTAAAATAAACCATGTGCCACGCACATGATCTATTTTCAGGGGTATAATAGTCATTCCCCTATATGGAATCAGTACCCCCGATGACTAATCACCTGTTCATTGACTACCCGCCATTATTGGGTAATTTTCTTCCATTTTATCGACCTTCCCTCCTAAGATATGAATCTAACTCTCTATTTAAACCTCATTTATGTGAAACCCGGCCATCACAGAAACATGAAACTATGTTCTTCTGTGGAAATACACAGAGTTTAGAGTTTCAAAGAACATACCTGAGGACGTTTGTGATGATGAAAGCAGCGGCTCAACGACACTGCTATTGAGGATTTTCGGCTGCAAGGGTCACGATTGTGGTTTTATTTAGTCATTTCTTGAGTGTTATTTGTGTTTGTCTTATTGAATGGCAAGGTTGGGGGTTATTTTTATTTGGTCCAGAAATGTATTGGGGTTGGTTCTTTAAGGCTTAGAATAAAATAGACAAAGGTTGGTCCTGTTTTGGCTTTTTGTTAGTGTCTAGAATGACATGGAAGGCTCGATCTCTTATATTGTAATTGCAATATTGTTGGTTATTTTGGAATTTTGGTTTAATGAATGGTTATTTTGGCATTTTGGTTCAATGAATTCTGGATTGTTTCAAATTGTCAAGTGTGGCAGTGGCATTTTTCTCTACTTGCACATGCATAATTAATAATTTCCACTTGCACTAGTTTATATCTCATCTCCAATTGCAGTTTAATATAGGAAAATTGACCATTTATTTTGGACAAGTTGTATTTTTAGGCCAAATTACAATTTTTAACCAAATTGCATTCCCTTGTATTTTTATACCAAATTGAGTTTTATGGACATGTTGATCATGTAAATAGGGATTTTACATAGAAAATATACCAAGAGACTCATTTGCATAGAAAATATTACATTTCCAATTTCCCTTTAACATACTTTGGATTCAAAGAGAACAAACTTTTCTGTCATTTAATTTATAAACTTCAATATTAAACTATAAAGGGTACAGTAGAAGGAACAAAAGTCAGTCACTTGGCACTACTACTCTACAAAACACTGCAAGACAAAACTGCAAAGATTGAAAGAAATGAGTTTTCTTTCATTGTTAACAATCAATTTAAAAAAAGTCACAATTTCCTACCAAATCACCACATCATGATTACAAAAATAGTCAAAGGCACTACTAATTTTCCTATCTCCAAAACATAGTCATATTTCCTTATCTCCCAAAAATAGTCACATTTCACCATAACCTACACAAAAACAATAACATGCATTGCACCATCACCATAAGCTGCACAAAAACAATAACCTGCACATTTTCACCATAACCTGCACAAAAATAGACACATTTCCCTCTCTCTGAACTACATTTCATGGATGCAACAAAACAAAGCAGTCTTCACATCAAGGGAACCTCTGAAGGACTCTCTTCTTGGCAGGTGACTTGAATCTTATATTTGGGACCTTAGTGTCAGTCACATTTGATGGAGAAGGCTGTGATAAGGATTAGGGTCTTACTTGTGGATATATGAATGTTGGCTGGGATAATGAGGATGGTCCCACATAAACTGGAGGCTGAGATGACACATCTCTCACTGGTGGGTTGGATGAAGATGAAGGTTGAGAAGACCCTATAACAATTGCTTGTCTCAGTGAAGCCTTTCTTGATTGACATGATTGTCTAGACTTCAATCTGCGCACTTGGGGCTTCCTTTTGACCTGCAATCAAATTAGGGGATGTTAATATATGTTGTGCCATGAACTGCAATCAAATAAGGAACACAATAAACTGCCCTTGAAAAATAGTCACCTTCTTAGCTGGTTCATTGTGGGTTTTGTCTTGTCCCTCTTCTTGCATCTGTCCATTTCTCTGCAATTAGAAAGACAAATCACACTAAATTATTTGAATCTCATATCAACTAATACATACATTTCCAGATAGTTAGAGTCTTACTTTTTTTTGTTTTTTTTTTCTTTTCCACATCCCCTTGCATTGTGCCCCTCCTTCCCACATGTCTTGCACGTTATGGTAATATTATACCTTCTCAATTTTGTTGGGTTTGATGGGGGTCGAGGTTCACTTGAATCTCTAGACCTTACCTTTTTGGGCCTTCTAGGTTGCTTTTTATAGCCTGGGGGCTTTAGTCCTGCCTTCCTTGTTTTAACCCACTGATCTTGGCCAGGTAGTGGGTTAATTATGTGGGCATATGTTATCATGTAGGTATAAACTTTGTACTTATCATCCACATACTCTTCAATTGCAACCCCACCAAGCTTCCAAATGCAGGAGATTGCATGACAACATGGTATTCCACTTACATCCCATTGCCTACAAGAGCAAGTCTTACCATCCAAATCAACTGAAAATTGATAACCATCTACTGTCATTACTTGATACTTCTTTGCACCAGACCAATATGCCCTACACACATTGCATTCCTTCATTCTTTTGTCAATTATCCCCCTGATCCTTGGCCCTAGCTCATACTTCCATTTTTGAGCTTGCTCTCTTCTTCTTGCAAACAATAACATAATGTACATTCTCAACCTCTCAAGCAATGTCAGAATTGGTTGGTCCCTAGCCTTTAGAATTGCAGCATTAAAAGACTCACATAAATTATTCAGAATCAAATCACACTTGAAGTCAGTCCTAAAAAAAGCTTTGCACCAATGATGAGGAGGCTTATCATCAAACCACTTGTAGGCCTCACCATCTATTGCCTTCATCTTGTCCATCTGTGCCTCCCATTGTGCTTCATAAGTACACTTTGCAGCATTCTAAAATATATGCTTCAACAAGAGACTAGGAAACTTCTTTCTAAAATTATCTCTCAAATGTTTGACACAATGCCTATGTTCAGCATTGGGGAGCAAATCCTTAACTGCATCAATTAGTCCTTTTTGCTTGTCACTAATTATCACATATCCATGTGAATTCTCCATCTGCAAGTCGTGCATCAATAGCTCTATAAACCAGCCCCATGTGTCCCTATTTTCAATTTCTACTACTGCATATGCTATTGGCACCATGCCATTGTTGGCATCCACCCCTATGGCACTCAAAAGTTGTCCCTTATGTGGGACTTTAAGGAAACACCCATCCATACCTATCACAGGTCTGCATCCCTCTAAAAAAGCCTTTTTGCATGCACCAAAGCATATATAAATTCTTTGAAACTGGCATTGATCTTTAGGAATAAGGTTTGATTTAATCTTCACAGTGATATTTTCATTTCTCCTCTGTAACTCCTCAGCATAGTCCCATAGCTTCCCATATTGCTCATCAATCTGACCATGGATCTCCTTTATAGCAAGCCTTCTAGCTGTATAGCAAACAGTTCTGGTTATCTCTGTATTCCATTGTTTCATGATCTGTTCTTGTAAAGCACCAACATCCCACTTTGGGTTGGTCCTAAAATCATCTCTATATCTATTAGCCAACCATTTGGCATTGATATGGATATTGTAGGGAGGAGCTGTACAAGTGTGCTCATCCAAGAATTTCCTAACAATCACATTGTTAGTCTTCCTATCCTTGGTTGCATGGATATGCCAGGGACAAAATGGTGCACACACTACTCTGCACCATTGAGCATGATTCTTCTTAAAGTATATCTCTTTTCCATAGGGATGGGCGCGGTGCGGTTCGACTCACTTTTCCCCCGGAACCGTGCGCCGCGCCAGACATTAATACATGGTGCGGTTCGGTGCCTAAAACCGTGAAAGAAATAAAAAAACCAAACCAAACCAAACCATTCAAGATGCGGTGCGATGCGGTTCTACACCGCGATTCTTGGCCTAATGAGCTATTATTCATATAATTTATATAAAACATATGTTTTGGGGTTTGAGACTTTGAGCAATTGAGTTTGTTTTGGGGTTTGGGACTTTGGGGTTTGGTTGGTCAAATTAGTTTATGTAACTAGACTATATAGAGTATATAGAATATATAAAATTTTAAACTTTATGGTTTAGGGTTTAGAGAATGAGAGATGAGTTGCAACCAAACCCTATACCATAAGTTTTAAATCCTTATATTATAAACCCTAATATCCTAAACCTTATACCATAAATTTTAAATCCTATACCTTATTACCTTATATGGCATATACCCTATACACTTATATAGTATATAACTATATATTATACCCTAGAACTATAAACAATTAAAAATTTTAGTATATAGAATATAAACTATAAATAATATACTATTTTTTTTATATATAATATGAAGAATATACGAATTTTATTATATAGGGTAATGGGTATAACTAAAATTATATACTAAAACATTATTAATTTATTATTATATTATATATCTAGAAAATAGGTCATAGGGTTATATAAAATATATTTTAGGGTCTAAAACCTAAAATATAGCTAAGTTAATATTAATTTTAATATTTTATTAGAGTTTAGGGTTTAGAGTCTAAAGTGTATAAAAATGTGTACAAAAAGTGTATAAAAAGTATATAAAAATGGTATAAATATATATAAAAAAATATATAAAATGGTGTATATGTGTATAAAAATAAAAATATATATTTTTTGCAAGTATGCGGTGCGGTTAAATAAGGTGTAGAACCGAAACTGGAACCAGAGAAAAGCGGTGCGGTTCGGTTTTTTTGGCGATATTGACTTTTTTTGTCAATGCGGTTTTTTACGGTTTTTTTGCGGTGCGGTTTAGTCGGTTTTGGCGGTCCACGGTTAAAATGCCCACCCCTACTTTTCCATTCAAAATGGAATATTCCTTCACAGCTTCCATAAAGACTTCCATGGATGGAAAACATTGTCCCAATACGAACTTGGGGTCTTTCATATCAACATCCCTCCTAAAAATTGTAAGCTTGGGAAGCTTGAACCTGGGTTTCTTCCTTGGCTCCTCAGCTTCTTCATCATCCTCTGATTCACTCTGTACACTCCCAATCTCATCAGAATCAGCCATATCCTCAGAGTCAAACTCACCAAAACCCCCACCATCTTCATCATTGTAAACTTCAGGGTCCACATACACATCCCAGTTAGATTCATCTGCACTCTACTCATAATCACTATCCATATAATCAAAGTCATCACCATCTGTTTCACCATTACCTGCATCTATGTCAGCTTCACCACCATCTGCAGATGGTACCTCTCCAGCTTCGCCACCACCTATGTCATCCTCATTATGTTGTTCTCCAGTTGGTACCTCTCCAAAATCTGTAGCTAGTACCTCTACATTATGTCCTTCATTAGCAGGTTGCTCAATAGCATTCACCTCTGGTTCATCATCTTTAATCTCTATTGGTTCTTCATTACCAGGCTGGATTTCAATTTGTGGATGTGAGAAATACACCACAGCTACTCTCTGAGATGTTTGAATCCACATAGTCTCAATATACACGCATCACTAAAGGCAGCTACCCACCCCCTGTGCTCTGGATGTCCATGCTCCTTATAATAATATACTATATTCTCATTGTATCCTAAAAGCTTAGCAAGCCCATCCATCTCCAATAAAGACATAAAATCAATGTTGGCATAATCCCCCCAAGTGACCTAGCTTCCCTCCCACATAGGTCTTTTCACTGCCATCATCATTTAAATCCACCAACTTACCACCATGGTGAAATTCCAAAGTGAAGTGGTCTAGATTAACTACCCAAAAAAACAAAGAAAACTACTTTAATAACAGTACAATGCTACTAAAGAAAATTAGATTATGAGGTTAATAGTTGAGTATCCTTTAATAAATATCCCCCACTCATGACAATTAGCATGATCAAAATAATGGTACTTAAAAAAACAAACCATATATATTTCCAAAACAAAAGAGAAAAGATAAATCAACATTAGCACTCCTAAAAATTACTATTTTTCTGTACATTCTAATTCACATAGCCAACAACAATTTCATGTACACTCTATTATTATAATTCCCATCACCCTTAATTATTTTTTATTTGTACATTGTATTATTCTATTATTCTATACACTCCAAAAAGTCAAAAACCCACCAGTATTGGTTCTTTTTGTATAATCTATTTTCCAATATCACTCATCGCCCTAAAAGTCACCACAACTCCAAGATTCTCATTTACTCTACACCTACCAATTCCCAACTGCACACAACACCATCAATAATTTATTCAACTTCTTTGGTCTCATCTACCCATTAAAGCACTAGTAAAGTAGAAAATGCCAAAAGCTTTTGAGCATATGGGTCACACGACAAAACAATTCCAATAAAAAATGGGACACAAAACACATACTGTACAGTTGACAATGATAAAAAATTTCATATACAAACAACCAATTTCAAACTGTATAGAACATAACACCTACACTCACCCAACAAAAAACTAAAAAGAAAACCACACAGAGAATCTTCAAGCAGTCTAGGGGACCACTTACTGTATTCGGGTGGATCTCCTTCTTCTCTCAGAAACTCCATGTCGAATCTCAATCTCAATTGTAGCAGAGAATCTCACTTTTGGAAAGCCAAATCCCCTTTACACCTTTACTAGAAGATCAGATCTTCAAAAAGACCAAAAACCTAACAAGATATTCAGTTTATAAATTGTAAAAATAAAATATTTTTCCTTAAAGTATAATAGTCATCGGGTTCCCTGATTCCATATAGGGGAATGACTATTATACCCCTGAAAATAGATCATGTGCGTGGCACATGGTTTATTTTAGACGGTTATGTTGACGGAAGTAACAAATTGTCCTTCATTGGCACAAACTGTAAGTATATGTCCTTCATTAACACGAATCAAAATTAACGTCCTGAAATGAAACAATCATCAAAGTATGTGTTCTGTTTGTAAATTTTTCCCTTCTTTTTTCTTGTTTGATGCAGGGGATCTAATAACATGTTTTAATTTTTTACAATCTACCCTTCGGGAATGCAATAAACAATTCGTTTTTTTTTTTTTTTTTTTTTTTTTTTTTTTTTTTTTTTTTTTTTTTTTTTTTTTTTTTTTGTTCTTGGTGATAAGAAATTTCACCTTTTTATTATAGATTAGAGGTGCTCTGCAAATTTTCTGCTTCATGGACTTGGTCAATTCTTGCTTTTCTTGTGCAATCTCAACCATTTTAGTTTTGGGAATTCTTCTGTTTTGAGGCTTTATATTTTCAAATTAATTTCTTAGATCTGTGAAGTCATGCTCATTTCTATGAGGTCGGGTGAGGAGAGAGAGGGACATGAGAGAGAGAGAGAGGAGAGTTAGACAGAAGGAGAGAGAGAAAGATAGGCCAGCGGAATGGACTGCCGGTGACAACGGCGGAGGGAGCCGGCGACAGTGGCGGCTGGGGGTTGGGACTTGGGGTGGCTGGGTTTGTGTGGTTCTCCTGTATGGTCATGTTAAGTTAGGTTAAAATTGTAATTTATTAAAATATAAGAAAAGAGTGCAAAAACAAAACAAAAAACATAATGTGCAAATAACAATACTTATTTTTTTGGTTTTTTTTTTGGAGCATGAGGATTCAAACTAAAAAAAAAAAAAAAGACATAATACTGGAGAGGAAAGGAAGAAAAATATCATCAATCTAAACACTAGTTGGCATTTCTTGATAACTAGACAAGTTACCCATTAACCAGAGAGGCAGAGACTAATTGACTTGGTAATCTTTTTTTTATGTACCTTAGTTAGCATGCGATAATCTGTCGTATAAAGGTATTATTGACAATTTATTTACATTAGTAGGATAAAGTATGAGAGTTGTTATTTGCGTATCTTTTTTTTTTTTTTTGCACACCATTTTTTTATTTTTTCTCACTTCACATCTCCACAGTTGAATTTTCTCACACACCCCTCTCAATTACTTAACTCACCAAATTTCTCATTTTACACCCTATTCCCAATCCCACCTCCCAACCAAAACCAACAGCACACGCCTCATTTCTGACACCTCCCTCAACCACCCCCACCACTGGCGGCTCAACCTTTCCCTCTCCCTCTCTCTCTCTCTCTCTCTGTCTCTCTGTCTCTCTCTCTCTCTCTCTCTCTCTCTCTCTCTCTCCATACACACCCCGCCCCCTTCCTCGCTCCTCCGCCCACTCAACCTGCGCACATGTATGCAGAGCCGCCAAGACCACACAGACCAACCAACCTATCCAACTCGTTGAAGAAGAAAACTAAAAAACAAAATCTGCAGGTGGTTCGGTGGTTTCGGAACTGGACCGCCGAAACACCTGCACTTTTTTTTTTTTTGGTGTTCGGAGTGGCTGGATTCTGTCGCCTGGGTGGTCGCACGGGGATATTTGATTTTGTTCGAATTTCAATTCTGATTCAATTTCAGTACTAGACCGCCGAACCATCTGCATATATTTTTTTTTATTTTGGGTGTTCGAGGTGGTTAGATTCTGTCGCCTGGGTGGTCGCATGGGGATATTTGGTTTTGTTCGAATTTCAATTCTGATTTTCGTGGATATTCTTTTGATCTGATTGATGACCCATTCATGATCTAAATTACTTAATTAAAGTACCATTTGTTTAATTAATTAATTAATTCATGTGTTTTGGTTTTGGGTGTGGTTTGTGCGGCAGCTGCAGCGTGCATTTGGATATGTAAATTGGTTGTTTGTGTCATTATTTGGTTGACTAGTTTTATAGTATATATTCTCTTCAATTTGATCTCATCTTATATGGGTTTGATATTGAATGCGCTTTCGGCGTGTGTGGTCGCAGAGAGAGAGAGAGAGAGAGAGAGAGAGAGAGTACGGGGTGGCTGGTTGAAAAGCCAGGAGTGAAGGAAAGAGAGAGAAGGGCTCGGTGGGGGAGAGGAGGGGGGGGAAGAAGAAGAAAAAAAAAAAAAAACAAAGAGGAGGGGTGTGTGTACGGGAATGGGGTGTGTTGGGTGAGGGAAGGAGAAAGAGAGAAAAAGAGGGGAGGGGCTAAGATTTTCTTTTCTTTCGAGTTGTTTTTAGTTTTGTTAAAAAAAGTGTGCAAACAACAATACTCTAAAATATTAATAATATTCATCTATATTATGATAAATTGAATTAAATTAGTTATCCCATATTGCTATGTACCGATTATACAAAATAATTTTTCGAAGATAGGCTACATAAAGGAATAAAATTTCGGGTTTCGAGGAAATTTTGATGGAAATTTCGAAGATTTTTAAATTTCGACAAAAATTCGACGGAAACGATGGAAATTGTTATCAAAATACAAAAATTTTGAATGAAACTTTACCATATGTTTATTTAACATATTATCTACTACATTGATAAAAAAATATTGAAAAAACCAAATTATATGGTAGGTTTCATATGATATGTAATGAATATAATGCGCGCTGGAGGCAAATATTATTAAATAAAATTAATATAATGAATAAATAAAATTATTATATTCTTTATATTTTATAATTTATACACTAAATCATATATACTCTATATACTAAATCTTATATACTCTATAATATATACACTAAATTTTATATATTTTATAATGTGTATTCTATATTCTTTAGAATATGGTATAAGATATTAAAGTTTAGGCTCTTTAAGATATTTTTAATTATTTTTATATAAAAATGTAATAGGATTTAAAATTTAAAAACAACTAAACGAAATCCCAAATTATTTTTTTTTTTCTAATTACACAAAGACCCCAAACCTCAAGTCATCTACCAATTCTAACTTTTTTTTTTCCTTTCTCTTTTCTTTTTTTCTTTTCTTTTCTTTTCTTTTCTTTCTTTTCTTTTCTTTTTCTTTTTTTTTTTTCCTTTTTCTTTCTTTTCTTTTCTTTTTCTTTTCTCTCCTTCCTTTCCTTCTTTCCTTCCTTTCCTTCTTTTCTTCTTTCTTCCCGTGACTTCACCTTTTCCTTCTCTTTCTTCTTTGCCACTGCCCAGCCACCAAACCCATTATCTTTCTTCTTTCCCACTGCATGCCCAGCCACCAGACCCACGCCTTCTCTCTCCTCCCTCCTTCTCTTCCTCTTTTCTCCTTCTTTCCCACTGCCCAGCCACCAGACCCACGCCGATCTCTTCTCTCTCTTCGATCTACTGTCTTCGGCGACGGCCAACGACGAGGCCAGCTCGCCTCTTTCTCCCCTCTCTTCCTCTGGTTTTCTCTTCCTTCCTCAATCCCTCACTGGCTTCAGCTGGGTATTTAGCGAAATTTCGAATATTTCGACAAAATTTTCCAAAATTTGGTCGAATTTTGGAACCCTTAAAAATTGAAATTTTCAGCGAAATTCCGCCGAAAATTTTGAAATTTAAACCCTTGGCTACATCAAATAATATTTCAATTTAAATTAGTACCAATTCATTGAAGTAATGTGCCAAAATTTATTAATGCACCCTAACAGAAACAAATTTACTCATCTTCGTTTTACATACTCAATTAGTTTATTATGTATCTACAAAGTCATATCATTGACTAGTTAGGGCAATCAAACAATATATCAAAGCTGATCATAAAAAACGCAATAAACATAGAAATTAGCGTTTTCATTACCTGTGTATATTACTGAATTATATGAAATGATTACATTCGACTCCTACATGCAACTCCATCACCATCAGCTCAGTTCCCAGATAATTTGTTGCTCACCAAAACTACAACCCAAGTCCTTGAACCAATTTTCAGAGAACCCTATAACTTAGGTATTAATACAATAGGCTCTAGTGTTCCACAGTTCTTAACCGCACAGGAGAACGCAGATCACAAATTCACTCAAAATAAATAAATTGACCACAAATTGAAACAAGAAAAACCCAAGACCTGATAAATTTCTCCCACAAGTCTTCCTTCATACCCACTGCGATCTACCTCGGTATTCCACACGCAGTTGGATTTTCCCATCCTGGGATAACACCTGGTTCTTCACTTGAGCTGGCCTGGCATTGTATTTCACTTCAAACCTTGGTAGTGTCCTATTATTTTCTGTACTGACTGACACTCCTGGGAAGACCTCATCAAGGAACTCATCTGCTACATCTCCATCTTCATCTATCTTGAGTCGCTTTGCATGCCATCTTAGACCCTGGATGCAGAAAAGAAAAAGAAATCAAAACTTTTACCCACTTCACTCTAGCCGTGGAGATAATATGATCCAAAGTAAGTGCTTGTCTCAAAGAAACAAAATAGACAAGTCCATAAAGAAAGTGTTCTTGTTTAAGGTTGGAAAGGGCTTTTTGAACTTGAGAAACAAAAAATCCACTCATGAATATACTATTAACACTTTGGCAGGACAAAGCACAACACTTCACAAGTGGATAGTGGACTCTTCATTTTAATAATCACTTGCATTTGGATTATCTCCTAACTTATGGTTGTGTATTACATTTTCATCTCCATAATCTACAGCATAACAGACCCACCCAGATTAATAACATAAAGAATGCTAAAAATTAAAACTAGATCATTATAAACTAGCATCTGCACAACTAACCAACTACAAAATTTGTAGAAGTAAACAACCGCCCGCATAAAAGATTCACCAGATTCAACTTAGATGAGTAACACTCTTTCAAATTACAGTGTGCCCCAATACAAAGTGAACCAAGGCCAATGAAGAACTATTTNCTTATTTCATGTTATTAAAATAAAGCAGAAGTACATTGGTAAAAAAAAATAATAATAAAGCAGAAGTACAATGCCGATGTCACAATTGCAGTTCTTCTAAAACTGTTCAGTCGTTCTAATTTGAGAGATAAAGGCAGTCAATACAATTCCAGAGTTCTAAAGAGTTGAAGTCAATCAGTAGATCTATTGAACTGAAATTGGCATTTTTCAGGTCTCTCTGCAAGATAACTTACTCTGGGGTAAGAAATAAAACAAATACCA
Organism: Dryas drummondii; assembly: GCA_003254865.1. Lineage (NCBI taxonomy): Eukaryota > Viridiplantae > Streptophyta > Magnoliopsida > Rosales > Rosaceae > Dryas > Dryas drummondii. Next base: position 2,048,601 of record QANW01010875.1, on the reverse strand, counting down.
TTTAAAACCCCCTGCATGAATCAGGACAATAAATAGCATCCTACCCTGGTTCCCAAAAGGCACAAATTCCTGAAAGTACACTCCCACGAAGAAAAAGGAGAGTATATCCCCTTGGCTTATACATAAAGCTTGAAAGGCTATGAGCACCAATAACCATCATAAGTCTCAAGAATTAAGACAAGAATAAAATTCTAACCAATAGAAGAAAAGAAACATTATCTAAATAAAAAAATAAAATTTTAAAGTAAGATAGGGGTCAACGAAACCATGCTCATGAGAGAATCAAGGACAACAATAGACAGAAAGACGTTTTATATGATCTACATTTCAAAAGCAAATCAAGGAAGACTGATGCCTTATAAAACAGAACAGAAAGCAGAAGCTTCAAAGGGAGTTTTTATCCTGTAGAATGGAATTGAAGATTATGCCCTTGGTCCTCGGTAGTCAACTTGAGAATGGATCCAGTACTCCAGATCTCTCATCCTAATGAAAACAAGCAATGCTTGCTTCTTCAAAACAAAAAAGGAATCTTCATTTCACTATTCTTCTGCTTTCTTCCTTTCATCTTAGCAGGAAAAGCTGACTCAACCAGTAAATATGCACTTTCTACTGTGATCCTCAAAGGCAATCTATACACAGAAACATTTATCCAAGTACACACAAATCCAACGAGCTATGGGCATTGCTATATGTGGGACTTAAAACAAGAAAAGAAAGATAAAAAGTTGTCTTATATGCAACATAAATGCCTAAAGCTAGCACATTTCAAGAATCATCCCCCTCCTTCTGCCTGCTTCTTTCAAACACATATTGCTTCCAAGGAAAGATAGAATTCGGGTTATCGGCAAAGAAGAAGACAAAAGTAAATGGATTCAATCAAGTCCACTGACACTCATCCAATATGTGATTTACTCCTTCATGCCCTAAATTCCGTTGACATTATCTGGATTGAAGCACATACCTACCACTAAACTCTAGTCACTCAATTGCTCCCCAAACAAGTGACTTTAATCCGGATACAACCCATGTCCTGATCACAGACCAAACAGCATTTCCCACATTTTACTAGACAATTAAGATGGCAGCAGTTCATAATTGATCACAGCTAAGACTAAAGTGATAGCTACCAAGTAATTGAACTCTACCAAATTTTCACAAACAAAATTACAAAACCCTAATCACACATTCTTCAGTTTTTGAATTAACACTGCAAATTAAGACTCTTTGCTTCAAACATTAATCCAAACCACACAATTAATCAATGCAACTGGAGGTAGAGAGAGAGAGGTGAGGGACCTGGACGCCGCCCTCGCCGGAGCGACAAGGGACGAGAACTGGGCCGGGAAGAGGACGTTCGACGGCGACTTGGACCGGCACGCTGAAGCCTTTACGGGGAAGCCCAATATCTTGGAAATGGGCCCGGTTCTGGGCCTGACCATCGTCATCGTCGTCGTCTTCGTTGTCTTTGACTTCGTGGCCGTCGTCCTTGGCCAACCCTAGATACCCTGCTATCTTCTTGAGAAACCCCATTGTCTAGTATACAATCTTACAGGAGACGACACCGTATTGGGGTTAGCAGGTACTGAATTGTACAAGAAGAGTCGGGCGACTTGAGAGAATCAGAGAGGTGAAGTGAGTTTGATTTCGTAGGGAGTTGCGTAATGGTCATTGGTCTTCTTTATGTGCTTCTAATGTGTTTTATGGATCATGCATGTGCATCGGTGCATAGCATATATTTGTTCATTTATACAAGGATTATTTGCACATTTATTCATAAAACTATAAATTCGTCTCAGTTACTTTCTTAAAGTTTATTATTTTAATTACTGTAAATTTTTTTTATGTCTTATATAAGTTTATAACTCAAAACTAAACCGTCAAATTCATTCATTTTACAATTTAAATTGTTGATATAATATCTAGATAATAAAAAATAAATTAAAGAATTTGATGATTCGAATTATATGAGATACAAGAAAAACTTACGTAATTTCAATAAATAAATATGCAAAATGCCTTTATACAATTATTGACTTCAATTTGAAATTTAAAATCATCCATTAGAATTATTGTTGATCAACGTTGGAGTTGAGTTATTAATAAAATAGCTAAAAGCATATATTTACCCAATCCTCTTTAGGAATAAAAAAAAAAGTGTATAGGACCTACGCATCCAGCCAAAGGGCTAAGATCCACACATCTACACATCAGTCAAATATCAATCTACGCACCAAACTAAACTGAATGTGTTATGCATCTTTAGTTTTGAGTGCAAATTTGTTGTGCTCATTTTCTAGTTACATTGGGGGAATCCAACTTCAAATATCCTAATCCAACTCATTATTTCATTCTCTTTCATCACTAATTTTAAGATTTTTTTATCTTTTTTACTTACTTTCGACCAATACAATTTTAAAACTGAACGTGTTTTACTTTATTGATTAATTGTATAACGATTAAAATTACTTATTTGGATAATATGTATAGAATATCTATGAACGCTTCATTTGCTAATTCTAATTTTACCATCATTTTATTAGAATTATATCTATTAAATTGAAAATTAAACCTATTTCGACCATTTCCTCCCCTTCCTTATGTCATGACATATCAATCATTGCTCTATCATTCCTTCTCGTCGAACAAATTCTAATGCCGAATTGTTTTCATCTAATCTCCACCACACACCACCACCATCCATCTCAATAATAACCCAATAATAACAGACAAAGTATAAGAGATTGTAATTACACATCAATATACTTTGCCAATTCTTAGAATGACCGACTGATTGCATATTTTGTAATCAATCCTCAAAAAGCTCAATTTTTAAGCAAGATAATTAGTAATGGAAAACTCCAAAAGACGAAGGCACAAATACCAGAACTGAAAAATTAACGAAAGATAAGGTAAATAGAGAAAAAATGGTCAATCCCATGAAGCCCATGTATCAAATTGAAGGGACGGAAATATGTAGGCTTTAGATATAAATAAAAGTTTAAAGTCCATTATTTTAGTGTTGATATTATTTCGTTGACGTAAACACATCAAAATCTGTATTGGGCCTAAGTCTCATTTATATCGCAATCCGTGTTGTGTATCTCAACTGATAATTTCAAATTGCTTCATTTCACTTATGATGGTAATTGATTTAGTAACCTAATCTATTAGACTAGCCTAAACTACATTTGCACAATCTTAGGTTGTCTGCTTTCCACTTTTAACCGAGTGATGTCAATTTGTGAATGATATCAATTTGTGGATTAGAAGTATCGCCATGTGTTGTGTGGACTCAAGTTTTGAAAGTCATGGATTTGAATGAGAAGGTGATGTTAATCACAAATTTGATGGGTGAAGCTTGAATTTTAAAGATTCTAGGATTCGTGAGTAGAATATATAAAGTATGCGGTTGTAAGTCTTCTTTGTCAATGTATTATTATATGTAGTGGTCAATGTATTATACCACAGTTTTTTCGAAAGTATTTCTGCAAGTATGTTGCTATTTGAACACCTTTTTTTTTTTCGCACACCCCTCTTTAAAAAAAAACTCTCAAGAGAAAAGACCACCCAGCCCCTCCCCTCTTTCTCTCTCTTTCTCCTTCCCTCACCCAACACCCCCCATCCTCTCTTCTTTTTCTTCTTCTTCTTCCCCCCACCCCCACATTTTCTCTTCTTTTTATTTTTTTCTTCTTTTTCCCCCCACACCAAGCCCCTTTCTCTCTTTCCTTCTCTCCTCCCTCCCTTTCTCTCTCTAGCTTTTCAACTCAGCCACCCTGTACACACACACACACACACACACTCTCTCTCTCTCTCTAACTTCTTCCCTTTCTCTGTCTACGACCACACACCCCGAACATCCAAAAAAAAATTTGCAAGTGGTTCGGCGACCAGTGTTGAAACCGGTGATTTCGTTGGATAGGTAGCCACCGAATATAATAGGATTGTTCGGCAGGTACCTGCTGAACAAAACCACCGATTTTGGCACTAGTCCTCCAAACCACCTGCAGATTTTTTTTTTTTAGTTTTCTACTCTGATGAGCTGGGTAGGTTGGGTGGTCAGCATGGTCTTGGCGGCTCTGCATGCATGTGCACAGGTTGGGTGGGGGGAGAAGCGAGGGAGAGGATGGGGTGTGTATGGAAAGAGAGAGAGGAGATAAAGGGAAAGAGAGAAGGGACAGAAGGAAGAAGAGAAAGGGAAGGGGAGAAAGGAAAAGAGAGAGGGAAAGAGAGAAGGGACGGAGGGAAGAAGAGAAAGGGAAGGAGGGAGGGAGAGAGAGAGAAAGGAAGGGAAGGGTTGAGCAGTTGGCAACCTTACCGGCAGTGGGGGTGGCTGAGGGAGGTGTCAGAGATGGGGCGTGTGTTGCTAGTTTTGGTTGGGATGGGTGTGTTAAGGGTAATTTGGTAATTGAGAGGGGTGTGTGTGAAAAAATTCAATTGTGAGAAGAGTGTGAGGATGTGAAGTGAGAAAAAAAATGAGAAAATGATGTGTAAATAACAGCACTCTTCCGCAAATGTTGTGACCAATGTGCATTTGAGTTTATATTAAAGAATTTAGCACTTTCCCAAAATGCATATTAGATTGACCATAATCTTTGTTGCGATTGTGCTCTATAGCAATTGAATGGTTTAGTGAACTCCTATAATCCTATTTAACTTAATGGTTTGGACCGTTTGGTGAATTCATCCTCAAGGACCACGAAAGCTTATAATTTCACTTACAAATTCAACCGACATGCAACACAAGTCATCTTCAAGGACCACAAAAGGAGGACTGGAAACATGTACATCGCGAACGGATCCCAACCAAGGCTGTGAACTAAATATTTTCCTATGGTCTTAAAATCATTTGTAAATTTAGGGAAATGGGGATTTGGTAGTTCTAAGGGTTTTAGGTAGTAGTGTTTTATCCTCTACCCAAAAAAAAGGGTGCAGAGGATTATTAGAGAGATTTAATTATAAATTATTGCCAACATCACTCAAATATAATTGACTTATCCAAACTATCACACATGAATTCTCACTTACATTTACGGATTTACCAAAAAAATTACAAAAGAATTCTCACATAAAATCTCATGATTTCAAGAAAACAAACCCGAGGCAAAACGCAACAAATGATTTGTCATAGAAAAGAAAAAAAAAAATGAAAGGCTCAATTTACCAGTTCTAGTGTAAGCTAGCATTTACAACAGCATATCAGACAAATTAGCCACAAACAATCATATGTGACACAATGAAATAAACAATAAAAATCCCTAATGTTTATCCTCGGCAAGGCACACTCTTGAATACTTTCTTCCCGCCCAATTCAAATATATAAAATCTTCCAGCACCCACCCTGAAATACTTTCTTCACAACAGCAATATCCAGCATCTCTAGCACCTAATCTCGTATGAACCAGCTTTGGTGATATAGCGAACCCACTCAACAGTGTTGTATCCACTCTTCTCCCATACCTGCACAAAATCGATGAATTAATGCGACATTTTATAGAGAAGGCATACCAGTGCTGACAGGGCCGGACATTACCTTGAGAAAACGGACACGTAAACCAGACGCTGTAAACATCGGAACCTGTATAAACAAGGAAATGAATCACCTTCTTTAAAGAGTGGGTGGGGAGGAGAAAACAATATTGAATGCCATAAAATCTAGACATACATGAAAATGATATTAAACACTTTAAACTATAGATCAGAAAATGGTTCATCTATTATGTTAATCAGTCTAGACATTATGCTTGCTAAAATCCAATCTACATTACCAGATTTCACCGGCCTTCCTTTAGCTTTTCCATCTTTTGCGTCTATTTGTGCTTCAAACTTTGATGGGATTATCACCACAAAACGTCTTTCACCCCAGCCTTATCTGCTCCAAATCTTCCATAAAATTTTGAATCCAAAAAGTTTGGACCATCTTTAAAAGCACCCCTGTTTAACCCTAAGCCCAATGTCAATCCGGGCCCAGCTCCTTCAACCTCTGAGCTGGACTGGGTGTTTTGAAGCCCCTTTTCTCCCTGATTATCCAAAATTTTTTAATAATAATTTCTTCCTTAACTCGGAAAAGTTTCCCACTGTCACCTCCTGACTTTCTATTGCCCAGAGGTATAATCACCTTTTGAACACACAAGACCCAAGACCCAAAGCAGAACTCATGAGTCTATAAGTTTATCTCTCTATAAGTTTATCCCTCACAAGACTTATGAGGTATAATCACCTCTATCTCTCTATTAAGTTTTTATTTGTCTCTTTAACAATTCTACCCCAAGACCCAAAGCAGAACTCTCTCCCCTAGGGCTCTGATTCTTCCATATTTCAAACAGCCATTGCCCTAAAAAAAGAAATCACTTCACAGTATTCTTGGCTTCTAGGTTCTACTTTTATATATCTACTGCAACAATTGTTGTTTATTTCAGACTCTCAAATTCACAAGTTAGTTAACTCTACTCCTCTCTGTCTCTCATCATTTTATTCTCATCATCGTTTAAGTTTGTCCCCATGAAGGTAAAATCCTAGGTCCGCCACTTAGAATAGGCAAACATACTATAGACGCCGTCTATGTAAAAATCATGAACAAAACACAAGCGAACATCTCATTTTCTCGAATGTGAAGAAATATCCAAGTAACTTAGGGATAACAAACTTTGGAAGGTGAAGAAAATGGCTTATATAATTTCTCTCTGTGTTTCAGATGGATATAGGATTAGTGAACAGGACTGCACAAATATATCAAAAGTATAGTTGATTTATATAAACCTGTCCACTGATTTTTTGGGGTTCGGGCTAGAGAAACTGATCAATTATCTTTCGGTTGGGTGCTCTAATTTCTTCACTCTTTGTCAAGCCTTCTAACACTCTAATTTGTAGGTCCACTAAGGTTTGAAAATTGAAACAAGAAATTGAACTAAGATAAAAAATAAAAAATAAAAAAAGAACAATTAAGTACACATACAAAGATCAATTTACATACAACTGGCACATTTTATTCAATTTTTCTTTTTAATTTCTTCTCTAATAAAACACTACCTAAGCAGGTGAAGATGGCCAGCTAAGATTAACAAATAAATGAAAACAGTACCACCCAATTGTCATAAACCTACCTGAAACTCCATCTGAATTGGAGGTCTTGTCCAAGACTTCTTTTCTGTCATCGTGGAAATCAGTTCAACTTCTGCACTCAAAGTTGGCTCAGTTTGTCCTGGAAATTTTCTTATCCTACAAAATGGCAAAAAAATTAATTTAACAGAGTGAAAGAATAACTATAAAACACGTGTGATAACAAATTTCAGGCAGACAAACGGGCTCCTATATGTTTCATATACTCTGAACCCAGAATGGTAGAACCTCCCCCAACCCCAAACCCAATCCCACCCTTTTACACCTAAGTCCGTGTCCATGGGCTAATTAAAATAAAAATAATATAGCATATCTTTTTCTAAGAAAAATAATGTTGCAAAGATTCAATAAATTAAATAGAGACCACAAGATTAGAATTCGATAAATATTAAGTAAACATACTAAAACACTCACTTCCAAACCAAGCAATCAATAGAAGCATTGTATTTTGCTCGACCAGATGTCACTTGAAAACTTGTTTTTGCTGTTTGTTTTGGCACAGGAATTTTGATGACAACCCCAAGAGCGAACATTTTTGCACCGAAAACACTCTTTACCTGAAGAACAGTAGTGCATATAAGCTATTTTCCAAATCATGGACTTTCGAAAGAGAGCAACCTTCAATACTCAAAGTAGCAAACCTTAACATTAACTTCAATGCGAGTTCTACCGAGCTCCTTAATTGTAGGCAATACACGGAATGGAAGATTCACACCCTCAGTAATACGGTACCTACGGCACATATAACCAACCACAGAAGCAGGCCTTATTAATAAAATTAATGGATAAAACAGCACTGCTAAGAAAGCAAGACAATTTATCTGGTAATACAAAAAATTCAACACATGAAAAAAAACAAAAAATTATAACAGTGATATCAGTATGTGGAAGATTAATACTAGCAGTCTCGCATTGCGAATGTATGAGATTGCACACTGTAGAGAGGGGATTAAAAAAATTGAACAGAACTCTATAACAGCCATTAAGGACTTATTGGTGATTATCACCTAATAAAACTCTTGTGTGAGAGAAAAAAAAAAGGATTGAGTCAAGTTAAAAAGCATGAGTCACAAACCAACCACCCCTCTTTATAAAATGGTGTAGAAGATATAAGTCAGAACACCAGATGATACAAGAAGTGCATAATTGACACTCTTTGCTATCACTGCAAGGTTAAATGGTGAGCCTCATATTAAGATCAAGTTATCCCAAATTGTCACATTCGTGCTTAATGAAACACGATATGGGCAATGAGAAAACAACATTACCATGATGTGAGCAGAAGAACTGAGCACACTAAGAAAAACTTTAAGTCAAAGCATAACTTAGGCCATTAAAGGATGTATGAGCTTACTTCATCAATTCAAATTCACCATCAGGTGGCACAAAACTAACAGTCTTCTCTGAGTTAAACCTCGTCAAATTTACACATTGATGGAAAGTAACATCATCAAGCTCAATAGTTTTACCACTGCAAAATAATAAAGTAAAAATTAAAATACAACCTTGCACTGTCATAAACCCAAGTTACTAATTATGAGTTATTTGCAATATCATGACCAAGGCCAAGATGCAATGCTCAATATACAGAACAACAGAACTATAAAGGCAGAATAAAAGGACACTAATAATAGATTGAAAGTATAAATAAAAGAAAAAATAAATAAGATATATTAAAAATGACAAATCAAAATAAGAGTTTAGATCTACATCTAATAGAGATGTAAAAAAAAGTAGTACTACGTATAAATCATGATGTACATGTATGCTTCAGCACAGATAACTGATTCCATATCAATGAAGAACAAAGAAACAAATATGACTTCAGCATAATGCTTTCAGCACCCAAATGTTGTGGTGCAATCTTGGGTATGGATTTAATTGTGGAAATTCCTAACAAATGGTATTAGAGCTTTGGTTATCTTGACGAGATCAACGGCAAACGTTGAGATTGAGAAGTTTTTTTTGCACAGACTTCAGGTATTAGGAAGACAGGTAATCTTTGTTCCCATGGGCAATGAAAGGTGAGAAATAGGCGATGTCGGAAACAAAACTGCTATCAAGCTGGGGCTTGAGAAGCAACAAGTATAGCAGTGGTCCTTGAAAGGAGGCAGACCCATAAGGATTGAAACACAAGTTGGCGAGGGTGTAATATACTACTCATGCATATTTCTAATTTCAAAGGGATGAAAACTAGCATTAGGAAGCAGATTTGGTGCCTTTAGAGAGATGCGCCAAAGAAAAGTCGTGGGCACCCAACCCTCCAAGGAGACGGAAAAGACTTTATGATCAATCAGTGGTTACTGTGAGGCGATTGATTAGTTTCAGGGTTGCTATTTGTACGCTCCAAATTAAATTCAGTGTTTATGTGTATTTTGCTTTAGTTTATTATTCATATTCTATTATTGTTTTCTCTGTTTGGTTTGCAACTAGAAGTATGGAGTTAAGTGTAGAAAATAGAAATTCCCTAACACCAAAAGCATATGCAAAAGTTAAAATGCTCTTGTTATTCAAGAAAAGAAATGTCCCAGGATCTCATATATAGTTCAGTAGAGGTTCACTTAAGAGAATGGGACCTACAATTTCAACATAAAAATATTATAAAGGTTTATTATGACATAATCCCATGTGCTGCACTAATAAAATGAGCTCTATTTGTTTTTAAAGGAAAAAGTGATTAATTAAAACTTAAACAATGTCAAAAGGAACCACTAATTGAAAACAGGATACTAAGCAAAAAAGGGCTATTAAAATTAAAGTTTAATATAAACAAATACCATAACTGCATGGTGAGCCATTGAGACTCATACAGCCATTGAGACACACCTTTTGGTAGGACGGGATTTAAGTTGTGACTCTTTCTCAAGGCCAATTTTATCATTTAAGCCTAACTTCAAATCAGGCATTCCAGAGAGGAAACACTTCATAAGAATCTTCCCAGTTACATCACAGCGCAGAACGCTACCTATAGTTACCAAAATTTCTTATGAGAAACCAAACAGACATTGTCTATAAAAAACACATCTAAAAGCACTTTCCCACCTTTGGATGACATAAGAAGATTTACACTTTCCACAATATCCAAGAAGACCTGTATCGAGGAAATGTTAAAAATCTAGTAGAATGTCCAATAATGAATATAAAAGAGAAGTCCGAAATATCTCATTCACCTCATTCTTTTTATAAACAAGGCCCTCTCTCCGCCAACCAACAGCACCTGTAACTTGTAGAGTTGCATTAGGGACAGGTTTATCTGTAGGCTTTTTTTGGTACACAGTTGAAAACAAAAAACAAATATTGATCAGAACCTAATATCAATACACATGAAGAACAACTAAAATCTTCTGTATATTATTAGAGAGGAAGAGTCCTAGAAGGGGCATACACATTAGCGCAATCACAACCTTACACATTACAAACATCTTACCTTAGAAGAGAATGGCGAGCGCACTCCTTCCTGGGTGATGTAAAGCTTTAAAATTTCTGGAGAAAGATTCTGTGGATAACCAAAATCCATAATTTCTGCAATTTCAAGGTGGATACTGACTATTCAGACATTTATATGATGAATTCTAAACATAAATTTATATCTGACATTTCATTGTAGAACATTGGTTGACTAAAGATCAACATAATTACAAGCAACAAAATAGCTGCAAAACAGATACAAACACATATCAGAATTAACAACTGACATAAAGAAAGCATGCATGCATTTGCACATCATAGTTAACAAGCAACATAATGGATGCATGCATGCATGAATTCAGAGCTGACCCTAAACGTTAATGTTAGTCAATTCAGAGCAATGTTAACATAATGTTACTAATTTCAACATCATTTTTTTCCATAAAGCTGAATTCAAATATCAAGATCACAAATAATCATAGAGTTGGTGTTGTAATTTTGGTGCTTGGTAAAAGGCGTCCAGACGGCCAGGCTAATCATTATGGTTGAGCTTCCCTTCACCTTCTTTTAAGGTTAAGCTTCATGATATTCTCATACAAAGATAACCAAGTCTAGAATTGAGGGCATCAAATGAAACATACACCACCTACTAAAAAACACTCCTTGTGCATAGTCTTGTGTGCAAAATTGCACAACAATTGTTATGTCATGCCATATTACACAGTTCCACCATGCTGGATTGGAATTATTGAGCATACAACTGAAAACAGTCGCATGTTCTTGTGCACAACAGTATTACAAATAGCAGATCTCATCATATTATAAGAGGATGTTGTGTAGGGTTGAACTAGTTTGAAATCACACCACAGTCTTCTAGATTGCAACTAAAGTTTATCTATTTAAACAAAACTCCTTGCTTATTTGGAACATTGTTGCGTGCTATGCTTCCCCAATTCCTTTTCTGCTCCTCTACTTTTTGCCTTAATTGTGATGTGAATTCAAAAGTGTGAAGCATACATAACAGTTTTGTATACTATACAACTTCTATATATGAATGAACACAGTTGAGTTAAATTGTTGGAACAATTACATACCGTCCAACAGCTCATAAATCAGAACAAAATTGTTACGAATTGCATCTTCATCAAAAGCCCCACCAAAATAAGATTTGAACAGTGCAACAGCCTGCAAGAAAAATACTAGAATCATCTACCACAATTTAAGTCTATTATTTGCATGTTCACATCACAAACGGTCAAAAATGCATTACAGTTCCATGCCCCCCAATCTCAACTACAAAGGTGGGCATTACTAGTATAAACTTGCCTATAGTGAGTGAAAAATATGTATGGGCAGATTGTTAACAAGGCTGAGTACACCCATTGACAGAATCATATACTTGCTACATTAATGGAATTTTTTTTAGCATTACTGTGCAACAAAAGAGAAATAAATATAAAGTAAGCCATTGAAATATAAGGGAATATCATGTAAATTATTAATAGTTTTCTAAGATTGTACCACCCCACATCTAAACTGATACAGCTAACTGATGTACTCTTTTCCCCCCAAAACACTTCGTTCATCCCATTTGCATTGATACATGACAGGAACGTTATTTCTCTAATTGACTGGTAAGAGATAACCAAATAATGATGGTGATAGCAGAAAAACTGTTTAAGATATTTTATTATCAAACTAATTCAAAATTAAAATAAAATAAGTATCAATCAATAGTTTGACAGTATTAGAATGTTGAAATTGTGCCAGCTACTCTTTGGAAGAGAACTATGATATCAAGATATTAAAACAATTGAAAATTTATGCTACTGTTAGTCACACATAGATTTCCTCATTCCCAGAGAGAAAATGAGTTCTTGTTAGTTGTCATCAAAGAAGTCCATTCATCTCTATAATGTCATTAGAATTATTAAGAAATTTTGTGACAGGATAAGGATTCCTTTAGTAGCAGGAAAATCTATGGATAATCTCTGATGACAAGAATAGCAAGCCACAATATGAAAGCACCAGCAAGAGAAAAAGCAAGACTTGATGGATGCATTCCACGTAAACATCAAAAAATGAAGCTTGTAAAAGAACTCTTGAACTGCTCTGATGCAGCAAAATTTTTCTGAATAATAACTTAGAAGTGAAAATGTGATGTAAGCCTTCTTCAACTTGTTTAGCTAACAGGTAATCAAGTGTCACGAAGATCCTTAAATCAGAGCATCAACTTAAATTAAAAATCCCTTACTGATGAGAAAAAACTGACAATCAGATATTTGTGGTTGTATAAAACCAGCAATAATCAAAGATATAGAGACTTATTCAGTAGAAAACATTAGTTTCCAGTTCAAAAACTAGCCATGCCGATAATCAATACTGAAAATCTTGAATTCTAATTTACACAGGAAAAGGAAATCTGCATAAACTTTAAATGAAAACATCCTCACTACCTCAACAACAAACTTAAATGCACAAGCTACATTTGCATTGCTGCTGACTACAATCACAATGTAAACATTGCTGATTCTCATGTAAAAAAAAGAGCATCCACCAATCTGCCGCACAGGACATGTGCCAAGTTCTTTTGTTTGCATTATATGCATTCGGAAAGCATCCACCATGTTTCCCCTGAAAGAAATGATAAAGAATTATTACACAAGGTAAAGTCAATAAATGAATTTTTAATGACATAAAAATGTATCCAATGACAGATAAAGATTACCAACATGGATGGCTCAAAGACATGCTTACAGAAACAAAGACCTTTGACAGTGAAAATTTTCCACAAAGGCTTAAGAAGGTACCCCTCCCACCCTGACAATACTATTTCTTGCACTGCCCTACACAATTTTAAGTGAGCTTGGAACCTACCCCAAACCCTCCCTGTTGCCTTCTCGAAGGCCAATTCAGAATGACACCTTTCTACACAAGATCAACTTAAAATACATTACCATCATAACAACAGTAAACTTCTGTCAACAAAAGGATCACTCACTACAGGAACCACCACTCCAAGTCACATGCCGCCAAAAAGGTTTTGATAGGTCCACTCTTGATTTTCACTATCAACTGTTTGATTAATAGCCCTTTCTAAAAAAGAGAAAAAACTAAGTTTCATTTTATACATTTACTGCATTCTCTCATTTTTTTTTCCTTGTTAACATTGATACCATAAATATCTTCAAACATTAGTACATAAAATTTAGTTATACAGAGAAAACCCAAGTATGTACCTGGGCATTAGCTCAGAAGACAATGAGTGTATTGTGGTAGAAAGTAGGCCCTAGGTTCACTTCACATGACACAGAAAAAATCCTTCTATGGAAAAGCATTGGACACCTGAAGGTACTTAATCTTGAATCAATTCTACAAACTGACTCAGAAGACCTCACCCTTATTTTGCAGACTATTTCATATACTGATATACATGAAGAAAGAACTATATAATATCTTTATAAAAAACCTGGGAGAAACCAATAGTATCTTACAAAAAACCTGAAACAAAGATGGACAATGTTGATGAAAAGATTTTCATCAATACATGATAAGTTATAGTCACATCTACCTAAAGCTAAAACACCATTAATTTTGTGATGAGTGCCTAACAAGCCTCAACCCCCATCTATATGCAATGTTTTACACCAGAAGCAATAGACAAGTATAAGTAATTGTAGGTTCACCTAAATCTTACAACAGTTAAACCACGAGCAAAACTCACAGAGCCACTGATTAACTGCACAAATATTAAGAACAGCAGCATCTAAACCAACATTTGTATCAAGAATAACAAATAAAATTATGTATCATTTCCCACTTTCGATCTAAATTTTAATTATCTACATTCTCAAGAACGACATAAGCACCATGTCCCATATAAATTTCAACAATTTGACACAAACCTAGATATATTAAAGCACAAACAGAGATACCAATTGACCAAAAACCTTGTCACAATAGATAGAAGTAAATCACAAATATATACATGTAAACAATATTACAATGATATATACATATAACCCATTTCTCAATAACATTAAATTAAACAAATTCACAGTACCCAAAAGCTGAGAGAGAGAGAGAGAGTACCCAACATCGTCACGATAGAGGCGGTTGATGAGAACGTCACCTCGGAGGTTCAAGAAGTAAATGGCGGAAGCAGCCACCGGCATCTCTGATCCAGCGGATCAAGACCCAAATGAAATGGACGGTGGCGGGACTGGGTCAGCTATCAGATCTGCGAGATTTGGGAAAGGACGGCTGTAATTGCCAAACTAGAGCATCTACAATGGTCTCTGGTACTTGGTGTTAACTGGTGATATCTTAGGAGTTTTGTTGGTGAGTGAGCAATGCAAAGCAAAGGATTGCAGCCTGAAAACAGAGAAGGCGAACTTGTGTTTTGAATGAAGAAGTCGCGCAGTTGCAGTCAGAGAAGTTGGTCTTTCTTTTCTAGTTTTCCATAATTGTATACTACGCGTGGCTTCGCGTACTGTTAAAACTTAAAACCCAAACATATTCCGGCCCAAAGTTAAGCCACAACTGATATAACTTTTTGAGCAAATTAGGTGTAAGTACTTGAATTATACATTAATTTTTAATTTAGTATTTCAATTTTAAAAATTTGATAAAAAATATCTTAATTTCATTTTTTATCAAAATAGTATTTCCGTTAGTTTTTCTTTCAAATAAACCGTTATATGCTGACGTGGCAGGGGTATTTTTGTCTTTTTACCCACATTTAAAATATAATAATATTTTTAAAAACTTTTAAATAAAAAAAATAAAACTTTACAAAATCTAAAAAAAAAATTTGGGGGCAGGGAGGGTCAAGGGGGCTGGGTTGGGGTTGGGGTGTCTCGGGGATGGGCTGTANTGGCGGGAAGGGGAGGGGATGGCTGGGTGCGGGAAATGGGAAAGGATGGATGGGGGCTGGGTGGTGGTGGCAGGAAGGGGTGGGGATGGCTGTGGGCGGGAAGAGGAATGAAGGGTTGGGTGAGGGCCGGGAGAAGAGGGAAGAGGAGGGGAGGGGTGGGGGGGAGCGGAGGGGCGGTGTGGGAAAGGGAGGGGAGGGGAAAAATTTAAAATAAAAAGTTTTAATTTTTTTAAGAATTGTTTTTGTTAAAAAAATTTTAAAAATATTATTATATTTTAAATATGGGTAAAAAAATGAAAATACCTCTGCCACGTCAGAATATAACGATTTATTTAACAGAAAAACTAACAGAGGTTCTATTTTGACACAAAATGAAAGTTAAGGTATTTTTTGTCAAGTTTTTAAAGTTGGGGTACTAAATTGAAAATCAGTGTATAATTGAAGTACTAAATTATAATTTGCTCTAACTTTTAATTAAGAAATTAAATTTTGAATTTCGAAGAAATTTTAATAAAAATTTTAAAAATTATTAAATTTTAACAAAAATTAAACGAAAACGATGAAAATTGCTATCACAATACATAAATTTTTAATGAACCTTTATCATATATTTATTTAGTATATTATTTACTAAATTGATAAAAAACATTGAAGAAACCAAATTATATAGTAGGTTTCATATAATATATGGTGAATATAATATGCGATGTAGCAAATACTGTTAAATAAAATTAGTATAATAAATAAATAAAATTAATATATTTATATACTCTATAATTTAATTATACACTAAAATCTAAACTCTAATACTCTATATACCCTAATACTCTTTGTACTCTATAATTTATACATTAAACCCTATATTCTTTAGAATATTAGGTTTTAGGCCCTTTAAGATATTTTTAATTATTTTTTTATATAAAAATATATTAAAGTTTAAGGTTTAAAATAACTAAACGATATCTCAAACTTTTTTTTTTCCAATTATCGAAAGACTCTAAACCACCCCTCCCTTTTTCTCTTTTTTCTTTCTTTCTTTATTTTTTTTCCCTGTGCTTCTCTCTTCAGTCTTTTTTTTTTTTTGTTCTTTCCTTCCTTTTTTCCCATGCCTCTAATCCAACCAACATTTGTCTTCACTGAGTGTAACAATCTAAATTTGGGCTTATGGTAATTTTGTTACTTAAATTATTTAAATTTGTTTTAAGGTTTGTTTAAAATAATTAAAAATTTCCTTACGTTTATTTTAACTAACTTAAATCTTTGGTTGTAGTTCTAGAGCTTAGTTGTGTGGAAATGAATTTTAGAAAAGGAAAATTCAAGAATTTAGCGATTATTTTTTTTCAGAATTAAATTATGAGAGTAGGATTTTTCATAATTTTTATGAAAGAAATTTGACTATTTTGATATCATACGAAATTAGTACTCATCAATACGAGTTCGTAGAATTTTTCGATGAATTATTTGGAGTCTCGAGCTATTTTTGGTGAATTTTCAAAATTGGAGAAAATATAAAATAGGAAAATTTCGAAAAGTTCTGCGAAAAACTTCACGAAAAATTGTTAAATATGTGTTTCGATTTCGGAACTCTAAAAAAATGAAATTTAATACCTTGCTTCTAATCTAGTTATTTTTAAGTCACAAAAAAATATTTCTAAACCACAATTAAAAAAAATATATCAAATATGGAGCATTCAATACTATACAAACTCTAGCATTCTCAAATAAGGTATTCAAGCATAGCCAAGTTTTAGTTTAATTTTTTTTTAATTCTTTTGAGAGTTTAGGGCTTATGGTATAGTCTTTAGAATTTAGGCCTAAAGCCTTAAAACCCTAAATATAAAGTCATAAAATATAAACTCTAAATGTTTAAACCTTAAAACAATACTACATCATTCAACAAAATGTAATTGTACGAAATTATAAAGTATAACTCTGCAAGAGTTACACTCTGTATCATAAGAAAATAAAGTGTAACTCTACAAGAGTTACATTATGCATTATAAGCAAATAAAGTGTAACTCTTTACATACTGCATCATAACAAAATAAAGTGTAATTATGTGTGTCACACCCCGAACTCCGGGTATGCATCATAGGCACCTCTCTTGAGTACCCCGAGAGATTAATACCAAACCACCAATGTTAGTCCCCCAAAACATTCAAGAGAGGTTGAGCATTTTATATTTAAATGGATTGAGTTTAATCAAAGTACTCATTACACAATATGATTTTTAAGAAAATAATAAAATCAAAATAAAAAATAACCAAAATAAAGATTAACCAACTCGATAGGGTGAAATAGTTAAATCAACACTCCAGAAAGGGAATTTACCAAAGTATAAGCAAAACTCACATAAGTTTACAAAATGATTAAAACAAAGTATCATTATTCAAAATATGTTCCCAATATAAAATGCATATAGGAAAACAAGAATTGCTACAATAGCAAAAGACATGACAAAAAAGACCTTGAGACACCTGGCAAGAGAATCCAAGCTATGCACTTTTCAATTAAGATATCCTTTAAGAGGCAAATCTGCATAACCAATAGAGAAAAAACAAAATAAAACAAAACAAAAAAAGTAGGGGTAAGCATCTCCTATGATCATAGTTTCCTTCAAGTGACCCTGTTATGTTTGAAAACATTTAAAAACATTTCTCTGTGAACAATTGATTTCCAAAATTCCAAAACATTTCCACAAAATCGATTTAATACGTCAACTGCAGCAGTATATGGTAAACATGCATAAAAACTCATAAATAACAATAACTCAGATGGTCGATACACATTAGGTACGACTATGACTAGCTGCAATCAAAGAAAATAGCATTCATAGCGAGAGTGTCCTGGTAAACAGAAATAGGAACTCGCAATTGAGAAACTGTATCACTGCCACCTGATCAATCATGGGTCCCTGTTTCACACAAGCACATATAGCCACGTATTAGCCTTGCTAAACTCTCCATAATGTACAAATCAGTTCTTCTAAAAGGCTTAGAGATTTGAATCAAAGGTCACATACTATGCTATCCAATATCTCAGAATCATAATAGCATATTATCACAATTTAAAAACTACATATACACACAAAGTCCATAGTCAGGAATGTAAGATAAAACTTCATACCTGAAATCCAATGCTCTTCAAGTATTCTCTTCTACAAGCCTTCCACGTTTGCGCACGGTCCTATCTTGGCAAATCTGTCGTAACTAGACAATATAGCAACCTTAACCTCTTAATAACTCGGCAAATGGGTAACCGGTTGTAGAACTCCAAAAATAGACTTCACTCCTAAGGACTCCTTCTTGCACTCCCAACTTTAAACTATGGGAAGTTTATTCCCTTTTGGTATGTCTCTTCTTAGAGAGAGTCTCAAATAACCAAAGAGTGAGTAACTCTAACTTCACTTGGTGGTGCAAGTGAAAATGAATGACAAGAGTCTCTATTTATAGACACTAGAGGGTTGGAAGAAGTTGTCAATTTCCAATGTAGGACAATTTGCATTAGAAATGCTCAAAAGATACTTCAAATCCTAACTGGGTCAAGAATACCAATAAAAAAACCCATGTACTCTCACAAAAGCTCCACGAGTTAAGCTGACCCGGTGTTAACAGTGATTGGCCTTAAAGGAAATGAACAGCCCGGATCAACTTGAATTAATGATCATGGACGGCCAAGCTTAAAACCCGGACAAGAATCCGGTGTGATGCACTTCACTTCAGCTCTCGTGAGCTCGTCTGCCAGCATCCGCGTAATGCTTCGTCACTGCTTTGTCAGCTGTGCTGGGTCAGTCGCAATACGCCATGTGGAGTGTTGTCGGCCCAGTCATCATCTCTTTTATTTTTCTTTCTTTTTTCTAATTTATAATTTATCCAAACTTCGTAAAATCATCTAAAATAGCTCGGGACTCCAAATAATTCCCCAAAAAATCCTACGGACTCGTAGTGATTAATCATAATTTTATGTAACCTCAAAACAACAAATTGTATCTCCAGAAAAAATACAAAAAAAAAAAATCAACTCCAATGAATTTAATTCTAAAAAATTATTTCTAATTTGATAGTCATCAAAATCACACTCAAGGGTACTAAACTCAATTCAAACCTCTAATGGCACAAGTTAGTTACTTAAAAGACAAAGGAATCCACTTTCCCTTAAGAAAACTTAAGTTTCTAAGTACAAAAGAAATTTGAAAACACGATAGAATTGGAAAAATCCATGTGTTACAATGTAAGAGTTACATACGGTGTCAAGAAAAAAGTTTAGTTTTAAGCCACAAGAAGTGGCTTAAAAATAAATAGATCTTTTAAAAGGATTATGAGTGAAACTTACAATTTTTTGTGACTTTTTGCTAATTTACTTTAAAAAGTTCATTGTAATAGGGATATGGGTTGACTTGGCTTCCCAAGAGATAAAAACTTCCTTAAAATTTGAGAAAATTTTATTTGATAAAATATAAAAGCATAATTGTCATTATATTATTGGATTGAGATACTAAATCAGTCATATCCCTGTTGTAGGAAAATTTCTCTAAATTAAAATTTAATCTAAAAACAATCATTTTAGTTATGGTCGCTTATTTTTTGGGCCTTGAGGCAACTTCAACTGCTACTGTCTTCACCTATCTCAGACCAAGTACACAGTTGATCTTCTTCGTCGTCATTCTATGACTAATTACAAGCCTTGTACCACACAAGTTTGTGCCACCAGCCAACTCTCTCATTTGGATGGTGATCTTTTATATGATGGGATTGAGTATAGGCAAATTGTGGGCTCTTCAGTATTTGACATTCACTAGCTTGCCCTAATATTGCTTATGTTGTTCACATGTAGCTCAGTTTATGAGTGCCCTTCGGACTCTTCATCTTCTTACTACTAAGCGCTTTCTTCGGTATCTAAAGGGATCCTTGGATTATAACTTGGCTTTTCAACGGTCTTCAAGTCCGCTTACTCTACGTGGTTATTCGGATACTGATTGGGTTGACTGTCTTGACACTCGTCGCTCTACTACAAGATTTTGTGTGTTTCTTGGCTCCAATCTCATTTTTTGGTTTACTAAGAAACAATAAGCTATTTCTCACTCTTTTGCGGAGGCTGAGTATTGTGCCTTTGCTCACACTTTTGCAGACACCATTTGGGTTTCTTATCTTCTTTCTAAGCTCCAATTTCATTCGCCTGATCACATTGTTGTGTGACAATCTTAGTACCACTTATATGGCTTATAATTCAGTTTTTCACATTCGTACCAAACATATTGAGCTCTACAATCACTTCATTCAGTAATATATTCTTTCTGGTATGCACCGAGTTCAGTTTGTTCCCTCTCCAGATCAGCTCGCTGATGTTTTCACTAAAGGCCTCTCTACACAACGATTTCAACTTCTTTGGTCAAATCTTTTCTCTCCTGAATTGTCCGATTTGCGAGAGAATGTTAAATCACCTTCTTCCTAGGCTTAAATTACTCTGTGTTTAGAGTCAACTCTCCAACTAGATTTTATTTATGTAATTACATTTAATTGTGTAATTTGTTTAATTACTTAGCTGTAGGATTTTCTTTCCTAAATTGCATAGACTTTAGGCAACTCTTGTACCTATTTATACTTCCTTTCAAACAGTATATACATAGAAATTCTCAAACTTATGTGGTATCTAAGCAAGTTCGCACACGTGTGTTAGACCGAATGGCTACGCATGCTCAACATCACCCAATATGAGTTGTCCACGTGTTTGGCTTAAGTGATGTCACACGTGAGGGGGCTTGTAAGAATATGGAGTGTTATCTCACATTGGAAAAATATAATCTTGCTTAGGCCTTCTACTATGGGGAGACCCAAATTTTGTGACCCAAAACCCATTTTGGGTCTCAAATAGTATTGAGACTCATTTTTTGTCTCAGTGTATTATACATATTTAAAATATGAATAATATTGATTAAGTGATGTTTAATTTATAATTTAAAACTCAAATAATTATAAAATTATACCATTAGTTTTATTTTAATGAGATCTTTAAAATAAGGTTAATATTTAATCGTGATTTAGCACTGCCATTCTTACATACGGTTTGACCTCCAAAGTTACGCTGAAAAATTTCGTAAATTTCTTCCTAAAGCATGGTGGCTCTTGACATGGCACCAAGACAACCGTCATGAGTCCTCTCTAGCCAAGCCATCACTAGAGCTTTATCTTAAGCTACACCCATGCATTTCCTCTAGGAGTCATGACAAAAAAAAAATTTTTTTATACAAATTTAGTAAATAAAGGTTGATGTTTGTGATGAAAAATTATAGATGTTGTATGATATATATAGACTCATTTGAGAATATAGCCGTTGGAGGGTTGGGAGAATTTTTTAAAAAATTTTGAAATTTTTTCTTGTATTTTTTTTATTTTTTAATTTTTTCTTTAAAAAAATAAAAATGGTGAGATCTAGACCATTGAGTATTAATTTAGGCCACTCATTTCAAACCGGCCCTTAAAAAAAAGAAGGACAACGGTCCTTTAATCCCATTCATATATCACTAACGGTCATTTAATCTTGATCGTTGGTGAACATCACATTCGTGGGCACAAGGCAGGGAGCAGCAGCAGACACGCGAGGCCCATACGTTAGACCGGCCATGTGAACTCTCTCTCCTCCTTATGCATTCACGTGTGTGAGCCCAAAAAGAAAATGGGTCACACATTTTGGATCTTGGTGAGACCCTTATTTGGATTACACTTTTGGTAATACCTTTTTTTGGGTCACATATTTCGGCCCATAGTGTTGTGTTGTGACCTATTTGTAACTCAAAATGGGTTTTGGACTTTTGGATCATACAATCCGACAGCATAGTGATAGATCTTAGTAGTTTTTAAAGATTTAAACTACTTCTCTTATTGCTAATTGGTTTTGGTATGAATGCCTGAATTTCTTTTGTAACATAAACTAATTGCATCATTTCTTCAAAAGGCTGTCTTTTTATTGCATACAAGGAAATAGAAGGAAGAAATAAAGTGCTGACAAAACCAGAAATTCCTTTAAATATGAAGGAAAAATTGGTTTTTATTGGAACCGAAATAGGATCACAATGCTTGTTACGATCCTTGTATACTTCAAAACATACATGTTAGGCCACTATTAAACTTCAAAACATACATGTTAGGCCACTATTAATTTACAGGGCCTTATTCTAGATGTTAGGCCACATACACGTTTGTTCATGCCTCTCTGCCAACTGCTGCTTTGTTTTCGATTCACACTTTCAATACTAGTTCCCCAAAGGTGATGGCAGTGCGAGAGAGAGAGAAAGGGATGTTGAGAGTTCATTGTTCACATTGTTCTTCTCTTCTGGTACCAGCTTGGAATCGGAAGTTCGATTATCATTTTTATGTTCAAACCCAAGAAATGGCACCCCCAATGATAACTCAAGTCCTGGAACCTCAAGTTCTGTCTGATCCTCTCCTTTTGTTGCAAGTACTTGCTTATCCACTGAAGAGACAGAGAAATCATAGGCTCCACCACTAAGACGTTCCCCAGAAAATGCAGGACCAAGTCCATCCGTCTGAAATGAAAATCCTTTGTCTGGATACTTTGTGCATTCAGAAACTTTATTTTCATCCATCCCACTTAAACAACTCTTGACCCTCTTGCGATCCGGCTCTTCAGCAACCTTCACACTGTCCATGTATCTTTTATTACCTTGAAGATGAGATCTGAAGTCCATGTCCTGCCTTTTCATGGGTTCTCCTCCTTTCTGCAGGACAAAAATCACATATCGGTGCCAATTGGACTTGGTGATGGTGTTTTGCTTGTATTAGAGACAATTGATGTACTTTATAGCCAACACAACTCACCAAATATATGAATGAAAATTAATGAGGACAACACTAGTTATACACATATGCTAATCACCAAGTACCAAAACTCACGTGTATACCAATTCAAAACATTCAATGCAATAAAGTTGGGGTCGTTTTTACAAGATCTACCAAGTACATTGTAAGCATATAAAATTAAATTAAATTGTTAAACCCTATATGCAATAGTCCTCTAACATTGCATATTATTTACTAAGTATAAAAAAAAAAAAAAAAAGAAGAAATAAAATTAAATATTCCAGTGTGCAGCTGTCTAAGGAAAGAGAACTGAAAATCTACTTTAATAATAATCTCTGTCCTAAAATGGTAAATTCCATGTTAAGATCTCACCTGTAGCCATAAGAACAACTGAACAAACCTAGGGATGCTCTGGTGTTTCCAAGACACTCATTAACCTATATTAGCAAATTGTCCCGTCAACCAACTGAACACCAGTCCAGATGTCTAGTCACCCAACACAATTTCACAGAATTTGCTCTAACATTACATCAAGTTTGTATCTTTCTCAAAAAATAGGTTGTCTATAATTAAACCTATAATTAGGAATTGATAATGTGAATAGCAGTAATTTAGGCAACCGGTACACCATAGGTTGGCCCAACCTAGTCCTCTCGTAATAAGGTTGGCATTTATTATGTAATTAGGAGTAAATAACATAATTAAGTTTTATTCTCCAAGTTCTTTCCTAAGTCGGCCTTGAATTTTTTGTATAAATACCTGTACAATTGAGAAGGAATGTAACTCAGAAGAGGATTATTCATTTATTCTCCTATATTCTAACATTTATTCTTTCTTTCAGTGCATCAAAAAGAAACCTGCAAAATTATTTGTTTATTTAATTATTCATACATTTATTGTTATCAGTGAAGGATATAATACTCCAAAATGCAAAACCTGTTCTGCAAACAATTAACTTTTCAGTTGGAGGAGCATGATGACTCTGAAAGAAATATCTAAGACCATCATGTACCACAACACAAAGAATATCAATATCCATCGAACCTTAACCTTCATGTACCCCCCTTTTGTTCTTCATGTATTTGTGTTTCTTGATAATATATTTAGAAACAAATTAATTGTATTAAAGGTCTTATCCTTGCCATAATTATTGGCAGCTATGTATGAATTTACAGCTAAAGTTTTGGAGAAGGAAAGCTAAACACAAGAAGGAAAATAAATTAATAAGGCAATTAATCAAAAACTAAATATACATACCAGGATAGAGCCAACCTGATTCACATCTCCTGGAAGCTGAAGAATTTCAGAGCACCTAACCCTCCTTCCTCTGAAAACACCCCAAAGAAACAGCATTCTATTCCAACCTGCCAAAGGATAAGATTACATTTTACAAGGGAAAAATAAAGAAACAAAATATTTTTGATTAAGTTGTGTGTAGAAGGCTATATTTAAAATAAGAACAGTAATTGTCAATCCTTACATTGAGCACTGTCAGGAAGAAGGTTAGAGGGGAATATTAATAGTTCAACTCCATCAAAATTTGCCCTAAGAGCCAAGTCATTCCTAACCATGCCTTCCAACAAAATCTTGTAGTTTCTTCCATAACTATATAAATAGCATAGAGAATTAGATAGACAACTAGCATGAGAGAAAACTTTAATATTTCGAGAAATAACTTAAACAAACCTCTCAAGATCTTCAGCAAAGAAGTAGAGAGCAATATTATCTTCTGTGGCACGATTTCCTACGAACTGAGTCGGCCATGTGCTCAAGCGAGGAACTTCCTCCACCAGAATTTTCTCAGAAAGCTTGGGCACTACTTCAAGAACTTTAGGTGAAGCAAAACTCGAAAAGTGTGCTTGGATTCCATCACAAGAACCTAGCAATCTCCCATTTGTCCACATTTCAAATCCACCTCTGCATGAAATGTCAGAAGCGCATGTATCAGACATACTCAAAAGGCAAACCTGAGACTTGTGTAGAAAGAAAAGATCCATTAAAAGAGAAAATGCCATACTTCCATATGTAATCAAGCTGTGGGACAGCAAAAACCGGAGAAACAGTGTTTGGAGAGTTTCTAACGTGAGGCCTTCCTTCAGGATGTGAAGTGACATTTGAGTTATTTTCTCTGTTAGCAACTGCTGCTTCTGAGTAATGGTCAACATACCGTTTCACATCACCAACCGCTCTGTTCCGCCCTTCATTTAAATACATTGAGCCTCCATGGGCAAGATGATTAGTTGCTTCTGATAAAATATTTGTTTTCCTATGACCAGTCTCCAGATCATGGCCACTAGTTTGACCACTAGGTGCAACTTTTCTGTCACTCTTTGGCACAAGAACACCAGAACTATTCACAGGTGAACTCACGAAAGGGTTAGGTAGCTTGGCTGTATACTTCACCTGAGTAGAGTTCTCTTCATTTGCATGTGCTGATTTCTTCAAATCCTTGAGTTGATAGGGCATTTTAACTTTTGTACCAGAACCATTGGAGTGGTCTGACCTGGCATTACCAGAGGACAAAGATTTACACATTGTTCTGGCAATATTTTTCTTCTTGTTGTCACCAGTAGCATTATTGTCAACAAATTTGTGCTTTTGGGCACCACCTTCATCTGACAATTTGCCTTTCACTTTTGAGTGTATGACGTTGAATGATTTTGACTTCAATAGAGCACCTGTCAAGTCACGATTCAATATTTACCTAAATACAGTTACTAATCAGACAAAATGTTGTAAAAAAATGGCTGTTGCCACTAAGCTGCATAACAAGTATACCTTTTGTCATCTGAGTTTGAGGTTGACGTTTGTTTGATTTGTCTGATGAAATTTTCATGTACGCATTTTTCAGAGAGCTGTCAGAAGATCGGATACCAGAAATCACATCATTGGTTGCCTTCATTTTCTTCTTATCTAATTCCTTGTTTGAAGAATCCCTATGAAGCACAGTTTTTCTGCAAAGACTAGAAAACCTTGGTGATTTCACACTTGCTTCAGGAGCCCTTTTTTTAGTGACAGACTTGGCTTCTATATTGCCTGTAAATCCCTTGACAGGGAAGCTAGGAGTAGAACCAACTTTATTTGTTTTGATCTCAACTCTTGAACATTTAATATTCGTCTCCAATCTGTTCTTGAGTTCTAAAGCACCCAAGTTTTTGGAGTTTTTCCTTATTCCGCTCAAGGATGATCCTTTTACAACTCTTGTTGGTTTTACATACTTATTATAATTTTGTTTCTCGGATTCTTCCTTATACATGCATTCTTCACACATCCAGTCATCTCCAGGAACTTTGTCCATCTTTACACGCATGCAATAACTGGTTGACACAAGAAGATATGTCAAGCTTTCACCCTCCTCAGAAAAGGAAAAATTATAGACTTTCAAGTCTTATATATTAAAAATAAATAAACAATAAAAGAAAACAAGAAAAAAAAGATCCAGAAAAGATGAGTTACATACATGTGTTCTGCCCCATCACTGCACCTTCTGCATGTAGCAAGCAACTCCTCACGACCTATATCCCCACAGATATCACAAACTTTCACCTGCTTTTAAGATGAACAGAAAAACAACCATGAAAATTTTATCACTAGCATAAATTATGCAATATTTGACCAGGAAAAAGAAGGAAAGAAGAATTATGCAATAACAATAAAGAAAGAAAAGTTTCCTACATCAACAATGCAGCTTTATTTAAAGACCAAACATCCAGGAGCAATAGAAGAAACCCACCAGAAAAGTTTACAGGGCAAGGTTTCATCAAGATACCTAGGTGCCACATAATCTATCGAACCATTGCAACCAAATATGCAACTCTTATTTGGATTCCAACCAAGCACTGGAACCCATCAGAACTGTCAATTTCTTTCCCTTTCTTACTATATTATGACAATAATGAAAACTAAATTTAGTGTGTTCTTGTGCGCATGCATTAAATCACAATATTTATTTCAAAAAAGTTACAAGCATATGCCTATCTAAACTTTTCTTCAACTTTAGTTCTGTGCATATCCGATTTTTTTTTTAACAAAAAAAAAACCTTCAAATATATCAAATAGGGTGATGTCTAGAACGTTAGTTTAACTAATATGGTCTTGCAAATCTTTCCTTTTACAATAATAAAATTATTTATGAACTTTGTTGTGACACATGACACCAACCTAATGCTTCCAGCATTTTGATGTCTATCACTGCATGTTTAACACATGTAACCTAGCATAGTTAATCAACAGATATACTAATAACACCAATGCACACAATCATTTTGTTAAGTTGAATCACTAATATGGAAAAAGTTACTTATGGTATTTTACAACAAAAGGAATGTCAAAGAGAAGCTGAATCAAAATGGTCAAATAAGAGTCTTATCATAAGACACAGTTTCTGAGAATGACATGGACAAGATGACTTGAGAAAGTACCAAAATATTGAAAGTTGTGTTGATTGATCATGTAGAAATAAAAAGCATGTATCTGATTTAAGTTGTGTTCATTCTAACATAACACTTAACCTTTTTTTAAGGAAAGGTGATAACAGGCAGTATCAAATGGGGAAATACTAGTCAACCATGACTCATGAGGTGGTCTCAATTTAGGACAAGCATAAGTGGTCAATGTCTATAGAAATACTCCCTCCCCCACCCACTTCCTCCCTCCCTTCCCAGGATAGGACATGAAATAGGCTAAAACACAGATTTAATGTAAGAACTTGTTCCTCGTCATCTTAAGAATTCCACAGTTTGCACTCCCTCCCCCACCCACTTCCTCCCTCCCTTCCCAGGATAGGACATGAAATAGGCTAAAACACAGATTTAATGTAAGAACTTGTTCCTCGTCATCTTAAGAATTCCACAGTTTGCATATCAACATTTTAGGAAATTTCATTATATCCATCCCAAAAAGGTAGACTAGTGCAGTCCACTTGGTAGAACAAACATGTTTAGTAGTAAAATATACCAGAAAGAAAAAGTACATACTTCATCCTCCATGATAACTGATCCATCATTGTAGTTAACAGGCTGAGATTGCAAAGGAGCTGCCTGTCCCTCAATTACTGCATCACACTTCTCATCATATTCTTTTTTATCTGAATATTTTTCAACTCCAATTGCTGGGCCTCTATCATTCAATTCAAGGGGAGCTTTCAGAGGTTTAGCATAACTATGCATACCACGTATCTGATCATCAACCCTAAAGGTTGCCATACTGTTTAGCGATGGTTCCACTTTTTCCACAGACAACTCTGAAGACCCCTGAGGGACAAGAGGAATCAAGTTTTAAAACTAAATAATATCATCACAAAGGAACAATTTGCCAATTAAAGAAGAAGAATAATCTAAATTACACACCTTTAGTGAACCAAGATTGGCATAAATATCACTCAAGGATGGAAATTTCTAATTCACTTGTTTTTCTGAAAAAAACTGCTATTTCCTTTGAAGATTCTTTAGTAAAGTTAATTGACCTCCTAGGATGATTGTTCTCCACTTTGTCAAAATTACTACTAGGCAGACAATCATATGAAAATTGATCATTAACAGCCCTTTCAACTACAGAAAAACTGTTAACTAAAGCTGAACCACAGGATACAAATTTCATGTCAGCATCACCAAGATGATTGTCAACCATCATCTTTGTTTGGTCCGATCTAGTGATGCATTAGATATTACCACCTAGGCATTCTAATTATTTCTGCCTATAAACTGATTATCAAGAATAATTAAAGATCTTTGAAACCCAGTGATTTCTCAACAATTGACTAGTGTTTACCTTTGCAAGTGTCTCAAAATCTTCAAAATTAGGAGACGCCTTCGAAGTATCTTTCAATTTTGTATTTCCAGAGAATGGATCGTGATTCAAATATGCACTGAGAAGGTTACTTGGCTCACTGCTTGTACAATGTCTACCATTGCACGCGCTACTCACTGAAGGAAATGACAGATCAGCATTATTAATAACGCCCCAATTAGCTGGCTTTCCCTTGGAGACTTCATCTGAAAACCCATCTGTCTTTGTTGCCACTAGTGATGCCACCCGTTTGATATGCATACACGATGAAACTGAAGTGCTGCACACATTACATGTCCTGGATTCTTCTCTAGTTTTTGGAGATTTACCACTCAAGAAGTGCTTATCACATTGGCTCTCAGTAATAGATGACTCCTGATATACAACCATAAAGTTACGACAAAGAAGAAAAAGTTTTAAAAGGGAACCGCCATAATTTAATATTGAACAAAAAGCATTATAACAGTAATACTTAAAGCAGAAAACAGATAAGAAAAGCAAAAAAAAAAAGAAGGGAATGCAGACAAGATTATTTATTGCTGGTCCTGCCGTTACACGGAGACAAGGGTCAACTCTACGAATAAATGATAAAATATATTGCAGCTCTGGAAATTAAGATATGAGAATAGATTGAGGATTCAAAGATAAATTTATTTGTAAATTGAATAAACTCTCACGGATCAGCTCACATATTATGAGCAGCAATTAGTGAGTCACACTGTTCATTTGTAAACCTTATAAGGGCTATGGGGTCGAAGTCACAAGCCCAACATAGAATGAAATACAAAGAAAAACCTCAAAAAGGGAATAAAAAAGATTAATTATTGTTGGTTTTGCTGCCAACTTATACGAATAAATGGTAGAAGACATAGTAACTTTGGAAACTAAGATATGAGGATAGTGCGCAGATCCAAACATAACTTTAGAGATGCGTTTAATAAACTCTCATGATCATAACACATCACATGAACAGAAACTAGAAAGTTCAAAAGTCATGTTGTTCATTTGAAAACCTTATAGGGGTCAAAGTCACACACCCCACCATGTACTGAAATTAAAGGCTGTTCAAAAGAACAAGATAAAATAAAAGTAATTTCATGCTAAAATGCATAGTTTGTTGGTATTTGCAATAAATGGGTGCTTCATTTGCTTGGAAGTCTACACACTACACGGTTCAAGCTGATAATAACCACAAAAATTATGCTAATTCACGCATACCAATTAATATCAATCTTAAATACAGTATATGATGATTAATCTGACCAAAATAAGAAAATTATATCCATCACTAACAATATTAGAGAGTAAAATCTGTGTCATTCATTACATATTGTCTGGCGCCTTTTGAAACTAACCCCGTTGGTTGTGTAAGCTCTTTGGAAAATCGAGGTTCGAGAGAGAAAAAAAGAATAGATTTTTCAAAATGTCCAAATATGCTACTTGAAGTAGCTAGCATTGCCTGATGGAATTTTCAGTAGAACAAAATTAAACAGGCAACAAATGAAGCATAAAAATTACGATCCACTGTATATTAGTATAGTTTTAACAAAATTGCACACCATTTTCAAGCTACGATCCACTTCATTTTCTGGCCCTGGACAATCACCTTTCGGTACTTCAGTGATCTGAAAGGAAAGAGTCAACATTAATATCATCCCCAATGTCAATATATACTATATTGAAATAACAGCACAGGGCAGCTACACATAACAGCATGATGATGATGATGATGATGCTGGTAAATGTATACGTATAAAGAGTATTTTCACTTAAAAAACGTCTATTGAGAAGCATCCACATGATCAAATGCAGAACATAAAGGTAATCGAAGGGTAGTTATTTTGAATTCCCATTGCTTGGTTGCAAAGAAAATGTGAAGAAAACAACCAATAAAACATAATGACAAGAGTCCAACTTGGGCACTCGTCACTTCATGAGTTCCTAGCAACCAGACAGAAACTAATTGAACCGATCAAGTCTGAGCAGAACCAGCAAATGGTCCATACCATTCAACAAACCATCATACAATTGCTAACTTAAGCTTAATCACAAGAACTCCAAAGCCCCACAAATATGAAATAAAAAGATTAAAAAGACAACTTGAAAAAACAATAACAAAACAAAATTTGTGCTCCCTTAACAGCAAAGAGAAAAAAGAAAACCATGTGCCTACTAAAAATCATATACCAAAGAAACCCAACGAAAAAGAAAAATGAATTTTCCACAAAAAGGGTCATCATCTAACCATGAATTCCTCACCAAAAAAAAAATCAAAACTTGCCTCAGGTGCACACACATAAAGCTCCTTAATCCTCCTATACTTCCTAACCCTCCTCATATCCTCAAACAAAAAAGCAAAACAAAGCAAAAAACAATGAACAGGACTACAGGAGAAGAACAACATCCACTTTATATATACCAAAATGCTTAAATGTACAGATAGGCACACACCCTCTACTTCTGTGAGTCTGGGCTTTCCATTTCCTTGTATGACCACCACCAACGTTTTTCAAATGCATTCTCTCTCTCTCGAGTGTCTTCTTCTATTAGAGGCAAACTGAATTTAATTACTTCCAATTTGGGTTGCTTTTTATGGACTGGTAGATTTTTTCACATGAGGTGGAAATTCTCTGTTTCTCTCTTATTTATTTGTTTGATTTTTTTTTATGGGGCTACGTCCGTCTATTGCTAGGCCGTACCTACACCTTATCCGTTTACAGCCGTCCAATGTGTTAGAGCTTGATCAACGGTGGAGGATGGAGTATGATTTAACGGCTGAGATGCAAGTTAGTAAAGCTAGTATTTAAAGCTGCGGATGGAATAAGCTATAGGGGCCGCGTGGCACGTGGCACGTGTGCATGCGATTTCTTAATGCAGTATGAGTTATGCAGTGCGTGAACTGTATTTTACCCAGCCAATGAAATAATAATATATTAGTAAAAAGTAAACGAGACTTGCCACGTGGCGAATTTTAAACACTGGTTAAGTAAAGGTGCAGAGCAGGTGATTATTACACCCTTAAGGGTAGTTAGGGACGTCACGCGTTGTTCCACAGGGGTCTTTGCTAACTTCCGCCCGTATGCATGCGAAAGTCCGACTCGGCACGACTGAGAACTATACCACCCACTAGAAATATGACACGTGTTTAAGGTGCGTGGGCAAACATATAGCAGAAATAACTGATTTTAAATAGTGAGGGATGGCGTGCGAGAATCATAATTTTAATTTAATTTTTTATAAATGGGAAGGTCGGTGCTCTATATGGAATGTTCATCCATTCTTTTCTGTTTTTTTTTTTTCTAATTAAAAAAATGAATACAACCTGTGTTTGCTGCTGGCACTTCCATAATAAGCCTTTTGGGGATTACTAGGCTGACCGTCCGATTAGGAAAATCAGTGGCAATGATTAGACCAAATTCCAAGATAGATTGGGGTAATATGGAAAGTTTGAGGGTCTCCAATTAAATTACCTTTTGAATACGAAATGGGGGAAGTATGAGGTAAATACGGCAATCCAACAAATTTCTAGTTTCTTTCCAATACATATACAGGGAGTGAGGGTCTGAATGTGTTCAAATTTTAAAAAGATTAGCCTGCACTACTCTGAGCTGGATAATAATCGAGTAAAATGCATGAGGTGGATTCCAACTTTATTACAGCTCACCTTATTAATCCACATAAGAAATTTTTAGGGTTAATTTCAGTTCAGTAGCTTAAGTTTGTTTTAAATTTCAATTCAGTACCTCATATTTAAAATTTTGCAATGTCATACCTCATCTTTTCAATTTATTGCAATGACATACCTTCGTCAGTATAACTCTCTTAAATGCTGATATGGCACTTATATGACACTCACACAATAATGACTGGATGTCACGTGATCTGATAACAGGCCACGTCATGCCACATAACATAAAAATAATTAAAAATCTAAAAACATGACACGTAATTATTAATTTTTTTTCTTTCAATTTTTAGATTTTAAATTATTTTTTTATGTCATGTGGCATAATGTGTCATGTTGTTAGACCACGTGGTATCCAGTCAGCATTGTAGGAGTGTCACGTAAGTTCTACATCAGCATTGAAGAGATTTTGTAACAGTCATACTGACAGAGGTATGATATTGTAACAAATTGAAAAAATGAGGTATTACATTGCAAGATTTTAAACATGAGATACTAAATTGAAATTTGAAGCAAACTTGAGATACTGAAATGAAATTAACCCAAATTTCTAAGTCATCTGTATTATGTTTTTTTTTTTACGGCCGTGAAGTCATCTGTATTATGTTAAAGCAATTACTAATCCCTCTATTGGCGTATATAAAAGTTTTTTTCTATTACGCATATGACATTATTTTCTCACAATGAACATTCTCATTTATTTAATGCATACGAGAAGTTTTTTTTATAGATAATTAAATATACATTGAAGACACATACACGACTTTGAGTATAACCAAGGACTTTAATGTCGGTATTGATGAAAATTTCAAAGAAATATCGATTTGGTAAAAATTAGACAAAAACGGTAGACATTGTGAGAAAAATAAAAAAAATTTAAATAAAACTTTAAGAAATGTTTATTTAATCAATTATCTACTACTTTGAAAACAAAATTTGAAGAAACTTAGGCCTCGTTTGGAATTGCGGTGGAAGACTCAAAAACTAATGTGGATGACAATTCTCAATCACCTACAACAATTTT
This sequence comes from Dryas drummondii, assembly GCA_003254865.1. Classification (NCBI taxonomy): domain Eukaryota; kingdom Viridiplantae; phylum Streptophyta; class Magnoliopsida; order Rosales; family Rosaceae; genus Dryas; species Dryas drummondii. The sequence continues at coordinate 2,014,888 of QANW01010875.1, read as the reverse complement.
GGTGTTTGATAAAAAAATAAAAAACTGTTTTTTCCCACAATTCTTAATTTCGCACAACAAAAATAGAAAGCAGGTTATTAGGTGTTTTTGAAAGCTGCAGTGACTCACAACAGTAATGAATATTTTATTTTACTCATAATACCCTCATTGATTTCTATCATTTTTATTTGTTTATTTTAAATTAAAAAATATGTTCATTGTTAGTTATATTTTATATTGTGATAATTAATTATAATATTTTATTTATATGATTACAATTATAATATACCTAAAAAATAATAGGTATACTTATTTAATAATGTTGTTCTTAGAAAAATTAATGCTAATAAAAATTTGTAGCAAAAAATTTCAAAAACAAGTAAAAAAAAACATTTTATTTTTACCAAACAAACAAGTGAAATGTATTTTCAGCATCATGTCCATTTTAGTAATTATACACAATCACATTATTTTTATATTAACATTTACCAAACACTTTGATACTGTTTTTTTGCACTCACAGCACTTTTAAAAACATAGTTTACCAAACACTCAATTGCTTTATTTTACAGCTTGCTGACTTTACTTCACAAATGTTTTTTCTCACAGCAATACCAAACTGACCCTTAATCACATAGTGAATTTAATATAAAATCAGATAAATATAATGCATACTACCAGACACTGTTACTTAGAATTACATATGATTTTACTTGGGTGGTGAATTAACATCGGTAGTTTGTTCACTTGTTCTTACCTAGCTTCTTCTGAGTGGTAAATTATATATATTTTGTCTTCTTCAATCTTCCTCTTCAAATAAAATTTTGAAGACATGGTAAATAAAATTCATTTCATCTTCTTCTTCTTTTATATTCTTCATATAATGCTCAGTGATCTAGTTTTTCTTTCCTTCTATATTCTTTACTTCTTCTTTTTTTTTTTTTTTCCCAACCTAAGTCAGAGATATATTGTTCTTCTTCCATCTTTTTTTCCTCCTAAGTCAAATGTCTATTCTCATTCTTTTATGCATCATCATCGTTTTAGTCTTCTACTTCTTCATATTTTTCCTTTTTTCATCATTCTTTTTTTTTCAACCTAAGTTAGAGATGTAATCTTTATTTTTTCTTTTATTTTATTTTCAACCATAGTACTATAGTAGTAATTACACTTACACCTCATGAGATTTATCGTCTTTTCACATACACCCCATGAGGTTTCAGTAATTACACATACACCCCTTGAGGTTTTAAAACTATTGCATATAACCCCTTACAAGAGACAAAAATAAATAAATAAAAAAGAAAATATTTGTATTGAGGTTGAACCTTACACCTTGAGTAATCTTATTAGGCTATTTAATCCCTTAACATGTTTTTTTGCATAATTTTTATCATTTTTGTCTCACTATAGCGGATTATATGCAACAGTTTTGAAACCTCATGGAGTGTGTGTAATTATTGAAACTCCAAGGGGTGTATGTGAAAAGACGATAAATCTCAGGGGGTATAAGTATAATTAACTCTAATAAATAATGACTTGTAATAAGTTTCAAATTCTTCTATAATTTGTCTTTCCCCCTGAATCCATTAGTCGCCATGAGTTTTTAGTTGGAGAACCCGATTATGGCTTCTGTGTAGCATCGTTGACACATGAAAAAGAGCTTATTCTGCATATGAGAAAACCCCTGCAGGTATAAAGTTGTTTAAGTAACTCATTAATTTGTTTACAATTGTTGGAGAATTGGACTTTACTTTAAGCAATGAGCTCACAAACTTATTTTTATCTTAGGCATTAGAGAAATTTTGGAATGTGGACGTTAAAAAAGCGAGTGTCAAAAAGTAGATATTGACGTCCAAATGTTGACTTTAACATTGGAGATGCACTAAAACTCCCTCAAAACTGCCCGCTAGACTCGGCTTGGGTTAAGTCGGTTACAACTTAAAAAAAAAAAAAAAAAAAAAAGGGCTAGTGAAAGAAAAATGGACTAAACCAATAAGGGTCAAGACGGCTATGGGTTGCGATTATGGACAGCTCATTTCAAATGGACGCGCTCACTAATATATATAAAGATTTATTAATTTTAACTATTAATTTTAATAATTTTTTAATCTAGTATCAAAATTAAATAGTATTTTAAATTAAATACTAATTAAAAAATTAATAAAATAATAAAGTAAAAGATATTAAAATTTATAAATATTACATTATATGTCACTATAATAAAAAAATATTACATTAATTTATATTATATTATATTAAAATAAAATAAAATCAATAAAATTATAACTTAATTATGACTGTATTGGTAAATTGAAAAAGACAACTTACACCACTATACTATATATTATTTTGAGTAAAAGTATTATTTTGACATCTATTTATATTATATTGTAGTATAATTTCTCTAAAAAAAATTTAATTAAGTCACAACGTACTGTGATTGTCGTTCAATCACAACTAAATTTGAAGTAGTGAGTGTCGTATAATCACAATTAAATGTGAAGTTAAGACTATAGTAGCAAATTTTCAAGATAATATAAGTCTCAAAGGCAATTTTGTGAAAACCTTATAAATTTTAACTAACACTCATCATATGTGGGCCAAAGGATAAAAATGTCAAATGAAAAAGACTAAAATCAAAGGGGTCAATATATTTGTGACATAATCTAAAAAACTACATTTAAATTTAGTAGTTTAATTAAAATATTATATAATTTTCATGCTATACCAAAAAATTATTAAAATTTGATATTTAATTTTAATTTTCTATATATAATTATATATTATAAATAATATTATATTAATTTATCCCAAATCTAATATGAAATCCTACCCAATATTTGCTTTTTTCTCGTTCCAACTCCTCCTCCTCCCCACCATCTCTTTGATTTATGCTGATGCCATTGCCCATTGTAATCACACACTGTCTTTGTTTGCCATTGGAATGCATCATACCATTGCTTCTTTTTGGCCATCAATAGGATCATATTGCCTCTGACCATCGCCAAATCTCTAGTTTTCTTGGCCAAAATTAATAATTCATTTCAAGATATATACTGACCGACCAATTATCTGATTGATTTCAATTTGAAAAATTGCAAAATCATCAAACTTTCTTACACCCACCCTTACTAAGAGGGTGATGTTACGTTAACATAAAATTTAATGAATTTGATCTTAAGTCTTACATTGCAAATTTTTTAAAATTTTAAGTGGAGTGAAAAATAATTTGTTTTTCCAAAATTAAGTGGAACAATACTTGAAACATTGCTAACCTTTTCCAAAATAAGGAAAAAAATTCTTTCACGCTTCTTGGAAAATATTATTGAGCTAGTCTCCGGCCCATTACCAATTATCTACACGAAAAGAGAACTGACGTGTAGCCAGCATTATCTCCACGTGTCAATCATCTATAGAGGGACGGGATATTCCCTCACCCTCTGCGAACAATAATGCCATGTCAGCATTGGGCCCAACTCACTCTCCGTCCCCGCCGTCTGATCTCTCCTCCCTGAAATCCAACGGCTATAAACCCTTCAAAAAAGTCAGAAATAAAAAAGCGACCAGTCAAAAGCCAACATATATCTCTGCGAAACTCAAACCAGAACCAACCAAAACACACTGGAGTATGCTCAATGAAGACGTCGAGGACTTCGTATCGGTCCTCAATCTCGGTCTAAACGAACCGGTTTTCACGATTTCTTTACTCGCTACAAAGAATGGACGTTCCACTCGTATTGTTGACCGCTCCTAATGCTCCCACGGCGGCGTCGTTTTGTAGCAAACTCGGCTTCTGCGATTTTCCGGTTACGAGAAAGAGCAGGTTGGCCTTGTCCGAAGGAGCTAGGGTTTCTGTAGGGCCGGTTAGGGGTTCGGCGGAGCAACGAAGTAGTGAAAGCATTGATGGAAGAGAGGCAGAGAGTCGGGGAGGAGGGTTCACAGGCCCTGCCATGGAGGTGACCACATTTAATCCGAGCTTCAGCGAAGCTGAGTTTCCTGTCTGGGAAAAGATTGGTGCTGTTGTTAGACTTAGCTATGGAATAGGTAAGCTCTTTCTTCTTTCTTTTTATTTTATTTTATATTTTTTCTATTTTTTATACAGTTGATGAATAAAAAGTTAAAAACTAATGCAAAGAAATAATAATTATAATTAACATAATTAACCTCTAATTGCTATGACTTGCTCACTTGCTTCATAATTAACATAATTACTAATTTGTCACCCCGTGTGTGGATAACGAATCCTTATTCTATTAATTTCACTAATAAAAGATTCAATTTTGATACTCAATTTTCTTCTGTTGTTGGGTACAGTTTTATTTTTCTTTCTATTTGTTTTTTAATCATGATAAAGAGAGAAAATGGATAAATTATATATGATTAGTTTGTTGATTTTTTTATTTTATTTTCGACGATCAGGTATATATGGTGCAATGGCTCTAGCAGGAAGATTTATATGCTCAATAACTGGGATCGATAGCGTGGGGGGTTTCCAAGTATCTTTGGATGCAATTGTACAAGGGCTTGGATATGCAGCTCCACCAATCATGGCCCTCCTTTTTATACTAGATGTAAGTTGATTTATCTAGTTATTTATTATTATTATTATTTTTTTTTGAGTAATGATATATACATATATATATGATTCTGCAAAAGAAAAGTAATGATATAATCACAAAGGATTTTTCATTATACATGACTTGATTTGAACGACATGGTAGCTGGGTTTTAATGATTTCATGGGATTTGTTTGGACTTTGAATTGTATATGATATATACGGAGTTAGGTTTCACAGATGAAGGCAGAAGCAAAAGAGTAGGGGAGATTAGACAATAGGTTTAGGGTTCTGCACACATATCAAACATGCCCAACTTGAAACTCAACTGATGAAAAGAAGCTTGAGCTAACGACTTGGTGACAATGTCATCTAGTTGATCATCTGAACAAATATTAGGAGTGACAGTCTGTTTTTGCATGAACAAACCCCAAATGGAGTGAAACTAAGCCTTTATATGTTTGGTGCACTAGTGGAACAATGATAGCAGCTTGATTGTCATAGTGCATCTGCACCAGAGTAGGAATGTCAATATCAATGTCTTGAAGAAGAGAACAAGCCCATAATATTTCAAGGAGTATGAGTTATAACCCTATGCTCAGCTTCAGCACTAAAACAGACCAAGACATTCTACTTCTTATTTCGCAAGTCACAAGATTACTCCTACAATGGTACAATAGGCAAAGATGGGCTGCCTATCTCAGCCTAGTTACCATCACTGAAATCAGTCATATATAAGGAATCATAGGGCTTATACTACAGTCCTCACCCAGCTGCACTCTTCAAGTAAGCGAAATATGACAAACAAGCTCAAAATTAGTGCACCTTGGTGTTTGTCTGGGTGCTGATGTTAGCATGACACCATTGTATGAATGCTGATTTCATCACACCTCCTGCTCATTTACAGATGGTTTTAATGACTTCTAGGATTGGATTGGATCCTCTAATACCAAGTTAAGTCATGTATTGCAAAAGATTAGGTTTATAGAAAGAATAAGGTGAAGGGAATGGGAGATTTAGAGAATAGGTTTAGGGTCCTGTAATCAGCCCCTTCACCTTAGCACTGTATTTATATCATAAGATAGGAGATTACAATAATACCCCTAGTCTAGCATAAATATAATTATAATAATCTAACAGTTCTAACACCTTGTTACATTGTTCAAGTTTTGTATATGAAAATCTTTCATGGTGTAAATTAGCTATATAAAAAAAAAAAAAAAAAATCTTCCCTGATATATATCATTTTTCTTTGTTCTTTTATATTTGGTCTGAAATGCTCAAGATGTATATTTGAAGTGCGGTCTTGTTTGAATTATAGACATTTGGATATAAATGAAAAGGAAAAGAAAAAGTTATTTTTATTATTGTTTCATATTTAACTTAGGCTTCTTTTAGGTTTTGCCTTCTAACTTTTTGTGACTAACCAATGTAAATATAGGATGAAGTTGTGAAGTTGTCACCTCATGCTCGTGCTATTAGAGATGTAGAGGATGAGGAGCTCCGAAGCTTCTTTTATGGAATGTCACCTTTGCAGGTATACCATCTTAAATTGATGTTTTTGTAATGCACATTATGGTCCTCCTGCTTGGATAAAGCAAGAAACAATTGTGTCAATTGATATGCTTGTTATTACAATGTCGCAGTTTATACTCATTGTTGCTGCAAGCTCTGTGGGTGAGGAGCTTTTCTACAGGGCTGCTGTTCAGGTATGCTATTATTGAATATAATATATTTTGACCTTATTATATAGTTAAAAGATATTACTTGATAAATTTAGCATTTATTGTCATATGCACAAATTGTAAGCTTCAGGATTTGTGAATAAGGGTGAAGAATCACTGTTCTTCTAGGTGTAATAAATCATTCTGATTTTTTTCCCTCTCATTTGTGACTTTAAAGGGATCACTGGCCGATATATTTCTAAGGGGCACAGATCTGATGGCGGATGCTCGAGGAATGGCGTCTCTGGTATTGCAGTTTTTCTTTGACTTTTCTTTCCTGTCATCAGAAGCAACAAACACTTTCTGATGAATTCGCTCTATTTTGTAGACTGGAGTTCTTCCCCCATTTGTCCCATTTGCTCAGGCATTTGCAGCGGTGGTTACAGCTGCGCTTACAGGTTCTCTGTATTATGTGGCTGCCTCTCCCAAAGGTTGATTCTCTCAAAGTCCATTTTAAGTAACTTCTGTGAAAAATTTATTGGCACAAGTATGATGATCAGTTGTTGCTCCTTCTTGCAGATCCTGCTTATGTAGTTGCACCAGTTTTACAATCTCGCTCTGGTCGTGAAGATATGAAAAAGCTTTTTGCAGGTTCAACCCCTTTCCCCAGCATTAGTTTGTCATTCAATCCATCTTGTTTCACATAATACTTTGAAATAAGCTAGTTTCATGTTTGTGGCACTAAATTAGATGGTATAAAATTTTCAACAGATGACTGGTAATTGCCATTATGTAACATCACTTCACTTTGTGCTGCTAATCCATGCTTAAATTTCTGTGTAATATATATCCAAATGGTTCCACTTTTTCCATAATTCAAAGAACCTAGTAAACTGGCTTTACGGACTCTACAACAACTCAATTCATTTTGGTTGCTAAGAAGATGGAGAAAAGAAACTGATATATTTCTAAATCTGGCATGAACATCTGAATTATCATTTCACCATTGGTTTCTGGTGGATGTTCCGCAGCTTGGTATCAGAGGAGGCAAATGAAGAAGATCTACTCTCCCTTGCTCGAAGGACTTCTGGCTCTCTATCTTGGTTTTGAGTGGATCCAGGTATTTTTGTTTCTTGGTTACAAATTTTTTGTTCACCAACTACCCTACACTATACTTTGAAGATGATGAAACTTAATAATTGAATTTCTTTATGTTTTATGAAAAAAATGTGGCAGACGAATAATATTCTTGCTCCTATGATAACACATGGCATATACTGTGCTGTGATATTGGGCCATGGCCTTTGGAAAATACATGATCATCGGAGAAGACTACACCAGAGAATCCAAGAGCTCAAAGTAGAAGGAAAAAAGTAGAATAAGGTATTGAGGAGCTTTACAATGTGGAATAACCAAATGTGGAGAGAATTTGTACATTACATAGCAGAGAAAATGTTCGGTATATTGTATATTAACGTAAGTTGAAAAAATCAAGCAGCACATGTTGTATCAATGTAATTTGTAGATGGTTAGTTCTGTATACATAATCGTGATACAAATTGTAGTTTCATGAAATTCATGTCATGAGGTGTAAACATTGACTTGGCTCTTTCCTTTTGGTAGATGAATCGACTCTGTTTTTTTTAATCAGTTATGACATTTGGGAGAGTATTTGAGGTTAGAACCTCTTGAGAAAACAACATGAAAAAATAACTTGTACATTGATTTGTAGCGCAGACGTTTTTCGTTTTTATTTTCAGTTGGTTTGTTTTACTATCCTTTACTTTCTGAACTACAGAGCTTGCATGGCCCTCTTAGTACAATCAACCTGTTGAACTTGAGCTCTCATTAACCCCTCCCCTTCCATAATCACGTTTTTTTTTTTGTCCCTGCTCTTTCAGGCCACATAAGTTCCACATATGAATCATATTTGATGCAGCCCTTCACATATTCAATAGAATTCCATTCTCCATCCACACGTCCCTTTGGGATGAGAGGCTGGCTGGTTTGGCACTGCTTCTAAGGCTTTCTATAATGGTGATCTCCAAATATTCAATACCTAAATCAATTTTGGATATCAAAAAGTGTAAAAATATAGATTTTAGGAATCACCAACACAATACACAATGGCGTTGAGGCTCAAATATGAGAATATTAATATTTAACTCATTTACTTAATCTTAAAATTGATTAAGTGCCTGTTAATTAAATATTTAAAATATTTTATGATTAAAAATATTATATCATTGTTAATAATTTAATTAGCTCTTTAAAATGACACTAATATTAATATTAAACTTCGGCCCAAAATACATCATTTTTTTGTTGTGCACCAAGTTCTAAATTTGAAGACTTTTCTAACCAAGCTTAAACTAGAGCAATATCTTCATCTTTGGACCAACCAAGATTTCTAACTATATTGAATTTACTAAATTTGATGAAAATGTGGTGTAAAAGAGAGAAGGATGTGAAGAAAAAACTAAGAAGAATGAGGTTTATATAGAATTTTTGGTATACTTGCCGTTATAAAATTAAAGAAATTTTCAAAAAAATTTCTGAATTTTTTAGGATTTTTTTTCAATTTTATATATATTTATTATTATTATTATTATTATTATTTTCAAAAATTACATTTAACTGATCTGGGTCATTGATTTTCAACGGCACGTAGATTTGGGCCGTGAATTGCAAATAAAAACAAAGCCAAAACTTCATGCAGAAGTCCTTGCTTTTTAATCACCTATCATGTCACCATCCACTCATTTATTTTAATTGTGGGGCCTGCGTGTAGTCTTGACATTATGAGCTTTTCTATTAGCTTTTATTTGTTGGTAGATCAGCCATTTAATTTGGTTTTTGGTATAGTCTATATCCAAAACTAGGGATAGCTTCTGGGTCTCAAAAAATTATGGGGATCACATTCCAGCCCATTGTGGCTGGATTATTATACTCATTTTATACCAAAAAAATGAGTTTAGGGATCAGATTCATGTTGCATTGTGGAAGACCTAAGAGGATTAAAAACACTTTTAAATAAGTAAAAACACTTCTACTTAAAAAATGTATTGTTTGGCAAAAAAATTCAAAAGTGCTTTGGACTATTTTAAAAGCACTTGAAATGGTTTTGGAAGAAGTACATGAGAAGTGCTTCTTCCAATAAGTTTAGCAAGACTCATATAGCATTTGGCTTCTTTTAATGAATTTTTTAAAGTTCCCAAAATATCTCTATTTATTATATCCAAGGGTTTAAATTTCGAAAATTTCGCCGAAATTTTCGATTCGAGGAGGGGTCGAAATCGAAACTTAATTTTGTTAAATTTTCGGGATAATTTCGGCGAAATTCTCAAAATTTCGCCGAAGTTTTCGCCGGGAGGCGCGGCAAGGGGTGGCCGAGGGGTGCAGTAGGAGGGAGATCGAGGGCGCGGCATGGGGGGCGCAGCAGGGGGCGAGAGAGAGAGTGGAAGAAGTTTTGCTTGAGACTTGGGGGGGAAAGAAAGGAAAGGGAAGGAAGGAAAGAAAAAGAAGAAAAAAAAAAGAAAGGAAAAAGAGAAAAAGAAAAGAAAAAAAGAAAAAAAAGAAGAAAAAAAAGAAAAAAAAAAAGTAAGAAAGAGATAAAAAAAAAAAAGATTTAAGGTTGATTGGGGTTTGGGGTCTTTGGGCAATTGTAAAGAAAATAAAATAGTTTGGGTTTTTATTTGGCCTTTTTGGAGTTTCATTTAGTTGTTTTTAAACTCTAAATTTGTAAACTCTAATATATTTTTATATAAAAAATAATTTAAAATACTCTAAAGAACCTAAACCCTAATATCATATACCATATCCTAGTTTGAGGTTTTTGGGCAATTGAAAAAAAAAATGATTTGAGATTTCATTTGGCCGTTTTGGGGTTTCGTTTAATTGTTTTTAAACCCTAAACCAATAAACTCTAATACCTTTTTATATAAAAAATAATTAAAAATATCCTAAACGACCTAAATCCTAATATTCTATACGATATCTTAAATAATATAGAGTATATATTATAAAGTATATAGAATTTAGTGTATATATTATAGAGTATAAATAATATATTAATTTTATTTATTCATTATAATAATTTTATTTCATAGTATTTACCTTCAGCGCGCATTATATTAATTTTATATCACATGAAACTTACTATATAATTTGGTTTCTTTAATGTTTTTTTATCAATGTAGTAGATAATATGTTAAATAAACATATAGTAAAGTTTCATTCAAAATTTTCGTATTTTGATAGTAATTTCTATCGTTTCCGTTTAATTTCTGTCGAAATTTAAAAATCTTCGAAATTTTCATCGAAATTTTCTCGAACCCGAATTTTATTNCAATGTAGTAGATAATATGTTAAATAAACATATAGTAAAGTTTCATTCAAAATTTTCGTATTTTGATAGTAATTTCTATCGTTTCCGTTTAATTTCTGTCGAAATTTAAAAATCTTCGAAATTTTCATCGAAATTTTCTCGAAACCCGAATTTTATTCCTTGATTATATCAAAATACCCGTATAACCCCAACAAAGAGAAAAAGAGAGAACTGTCTTTTTTTTTTTTTTCCTTGCAGTCGCTCACAATCTCTTCCATGACTCCACCTCCTCCTCTCCTTCCATCAATCATCATCTTTATTTCTCTAAAACTATGGGACAGAATAATTTCACAGCCCATTTAAATGTAAAGCCCGAAATAAGGGATGAACCCAACCAAGGAATGGTCCCAAGGCCGAAAGCAATCTCAGATCTCAAGCATGGGAAAAGTGAATGATCCCAACTTGGGTCTATGTTAGTGAGCAAGTTAATGAGTCATTTCAGGTGACGTATGCAAAGAAGTGGATAAAGACCACATGAAGAAAGTGAGAGATGAACGTGAGGTGTGGGAAGCAAGCAATCCATGCATGAATTATGGAATCGTTTACATGTGGAAAATAAAATGCTTGGACCACAAGTCATGAACTTGAACCCCAAGTCAGCTGAAACTACAAATTACGACGTTAGTTGTTTACCAAAGGAGGCAACTCATTCTTTTGAACATACTGAAATCAAACAGACACTGATTTGAGCATTGGAGAACCTTTTGCAGATACTCCATCTGCTATTTAAATACAAATCAAGATCCAGCAACAGACAACGAGCTCAAGCCCATTTGATGATCCACAGTCTGATCCCCAAATTCATCACACATGTAGGCCAAATTATTCTTCCTTAAAGATTTTGGGTCCAACAAAAACCATACCAAAGCAACAAAAATGTTAATGGAGCAAACAATGAGATTAGTCTTCTTGTACAAACAGCCCCATTTCACTTTTCCTTTAATTATCCATTCTCTTTGCCGATCCATTCCTTTCTCTCATCTTCCTCTCCTTCATCCTCTCTCTTTCTCTTGTACAAATCGATCAGAGACAAATCAAAACTCACGAACCCAAAATTTCAAAACCTCACTTATGTTTACAACACCTGACGTCCTAATTGTTTTTGGTTATTCAAACGCTGTTTTGAAATGAAATTAATATATATTTTGATTGCTGCAAATTTTTTATAAATTTCAACCTTATTTGCTGAGATCTTTTGAAATTAATAGAAATTTCGATATGGTCCAGCGGACTTGCACCGTTCAATTTTACCAAAGCGGTGGGTATGAGATGGAGGTGAGGTAAAGCTTGAACTAGTATGTTGCCGAGAAATAAAGATAGTGATTTACAGAAGGAAAGAGAGAGGGGGATATAGAAGAGAGTAGACTCTGTAAGTGGATGTGAAATGCAGGAAAAATATGAAGAAGGGGAAGAGCATCCCATCATTTACACAGAGAAATAAGTTCAGAAAAAACAAAAGAACAAATTAAAAAGAGGAAAAAAATTAATAAATCTATAGATAAAGATGTGGGGCAATGTCAATCATGAGATTTGTGTAGATGGTCGTGAATACTCGTGATTAATAGATTATAAAAACTTTTAAAGTAATAAAAATATTCTTCTAAATGATGATTAATAAAAGTTTATGAAATAAAAATAAAAAGTTGTTTAGATTGCCAAATATTATCAAAAGTACTTATCTATGGTATAAAAGTATTTTTAGAATTTAGAATGTTTTTATGTTAAATCGCTACTAATTAAAAGTGCTACTATAAAAAATGCTATGATGCAAAAACGTTTCTTAAGAAGCGCTAGACATGCCTATATTTTACGACCTATTCAGCTTGCAATCCAATAGAGTTCTTCCCTTTGTTTAACTTTATGTCCTGAACTCATCATTTATAGGGTACAAATTATAGACAAAACCCCTAATGTCTAAATTTTTATTATTTCGAATTTTTACCAAGATTATTTTTTTTTAAGTTTTCAAACTCTCGATGCTTTTCCACCAAAAAAACTAAATTCTCGATGCTTTGGTGGCTTAGGCTAAATCTATCACTCTCAATTGCTGAGTTCACCATTTCAACATATTTTGTTAAACCTTTTTTTTCTATATTATCATCTCTTGCAAAATAAAGATAAAATCACTAACATTTATTCGATAATTATTTAACAAAATCTCTACTAATGTTTAATATTCGACAAATAACTAGTTAATATTCAACAAATAACTATCGAATCATTCACAAGTTCAGCAAACACATATAGAATGTTATACACAATTTGACAGACCGTTTGTCTGAAAATTCCATCAATAAATCATTATCGGCATCGGAATCAGATCGTAGCCGTCGATCTGAAAAATGATGCCGGTTTCGGTTGTACGGGATTACGTAAGCCGGATGTTGCAGGACATCTCCGGCATGAAGGTTCTCATCCTCGATTCCCACACGGTAACTAAAATTCATAGAAAAAAAAATTGAAGGAATGAAAAAGGGTTGCTTTAGATTTAGTAAATAATGGTGGGTGTTGTTTTGTTTGTGAATTTGATATGAGGTGCAGCGGCTTCGGACCTCCCCTCAAAACCTTACATTCCTTCCACCGAATGAACACTCTCTCAACGATTCCATCCGAGTCAATTCGCTCCGATCGAACCCCTGAGCCCCTTTACACCCACCTCTCGCAAATCTGTCTTCAACAATGCAATCATATAAAAACCCACAAAGTGTTCGATGAAATGCCTGAGAGACTGCAGGCTCAAGCTTCAAGAACCTGCAAGGCTATCCATGCCCGCAGCTTAAAATTTGAAGTTGGGTCCAAAGGGTTGCTAGGAAATGCCATTGTTGCTTTCTATGCCAAGTGTGGTAACGTGGGCTTTGCCGAGAAGGCATTTAACCGCCTTGAGAACAAGGATGTGTTTGCTTGGAACTCGGTTTTGTCAATGTATTCAAGTAAGGGGTTGTTGAAACAGGCTGTCAACTCATTTGGTTTAATGTGGAATTGCAGTGTGTTTCCGAATGAGTTCACGTTTGCAATGGTTTTGTCTGCTTGTGCAAGATTGGTGAATATTGAGTATGGTAGACAAGTTCATTGTGGTGCTATTAAGCTGGGGTTTGAGCTGAGTTCATTTTGTGAAGGTGCACTTATTGATATGTATGCCAAGTGCAATTGTATAAGTGATGCCCGACAGATATTTGACAGTGTGGTGGAGTTGGATACAGTTGCTTGGACAACAATGATTGCAGGGTATGTTCAAGTTGGTTTGCTTGAGGAGGCACTTAAAGTGTTTAAGGGGATGCAGAGAGTTGGTGGTTTTATGGACCAGGTGGCATTTGTGACTGTCATAAATGCTTGTGTTGGTCTAGGAAGGCTAAGTGATGCATGTGAATTGTTTTCCCAGATGCCCAGTCCAAATGTTGTAGCATGGAATGTGATGATTTCTGGGCATGCCAAGAAAGGGTATGAGGAAGAAGCTGTTAACTTTTTCGTGAAAATGAGAAAAGCTGGCGAAAAACCGACAAGATCCACACTAGGAAGTGTTTTAAGTGCAATTGCTAGTTTAGCAACCCTTGACTATGGCTTGCTAGTTCATGCTATGGCAATAAAACAGGGGTTAGATTCTAATGTTTATGCGGGAAGTTCTTTAATCAATATGTACGCCAAGTGTAAGAAAATTGATGCTGCAAAGCAAATATTTGATTATCTTTCAGAGAAAAATGTTGTCTTATGGAATGCAATGCTTGCGGGTTATGCACAGAATGGGTATGCCTGCAAAGTCATAGAATTGTTTTCCAATATGAAGGGATGTGGTCTTCACCCTGATGAATTTACCTACACCAGCATCCTTAGTGCATGTTCTTGCTTGGAATATCTGGAAATGGGTTGCCAATTGCATTCACATATCATCAAGAACCATTTTGCATCAAATTTATATGTGGGAAATGCATTGGTTGATATGTATGCTAAATCAGGGGATCTCAAGGAAGCAAGGAAACAATTTGAGCTAATAAGAAATCGAGACAATATTTCTTGGAATGCAATTATTGTTGGGTATGTGCAGGAAGAGGATGAGGATGAGGCTTTGAATATGTTCCGAAGAATGAATATGCATGGAATTGTGCCAGATGAAGTGTCCTTGGCCAGTATACTAAGTGCTTGTGCAAATGTTCAATCACTGGAGATTGGACAGCAAGTCCACTGTCTCTCAGTTAAAAATGCTCTGGAAACAAGCCTTTATGCTGGGAGCTCCCTTATTGACATGTATTCCAAGTGTGGCATCATTGGGGATGCACATAAAGCTCTCTCTTATATGCCCCATTGGAGTGTGGTCTCCATGAATGCACTGATTGCTGGGTTAAGTCATAGCAACTTGGAAGAAGCAGTAAATTTGTTTCGTGAGATGCAGGACATAGGATTGAACCCGACTGAAGTTACTTTTTCAAGCCTTTTAGATGCATGCGGTGGACCTCTTATGTTAATACTGGGTAGGCAAATCCACTGCATAGTACTAAAGAGAGGCCTTTTATATGATGTTGACTTCTTGGGTGTCTCTCTCTTGGGCATGTACATGAACTGTCAAAGCAAGATAGATGCAGCAATTCTCTTCTCAGAATTTCCAAAGCCAAAAAGTAAAGTATTATGGACCGCTATTATTTCGGGACTCACTCAAACTGATTGTAGCGAGGAGGCATTGCAGTTGTATCGAGAAATGCTTCATGATAATGCCCTACCAGACCAAGCAACATTTGCTAGTGTTCTTCGTGCATGTGCTGTTGTATCATCTTTGAAAGATGGTAGAGAGATCCATGCCTTAATTTTTCATACTGGTTTTGATCTGGACGAGTTAACCTGTAGTGCCCTTGTAGACATGTATGCTAAATGTGGGGATGTGAGAAGTTCTGCGCAAGTTTTTCAAGAAATGGGTGCCAAAAAAGGTGTTATTTCTTGGAACTCGATGATAGTTGGGTTTGCTAAAAATGGTTATGCAGAATTTGCATTGAAGATCTTTGATGAGATGAAGCAATCTCATGTTATGCCTGACGATGTCACATTCCTTGGTGTTCTCACTGCATGTAGTCATGCAGGGAAGGTATCTGAAGGTCGTCAGATCTTTGATTCTATGGTTAATTATTATCTTATTCAACCCAGGGTGGATCATGCTGCCTGCATGGTTGATCTTCTAGGACGATGGGGTTTCCTTAAAGAAGCAGAGGAATTTATTGACAGACTAGATTTTGAACCAAATGCTATGGTTTGGGCCACATTACTTGGTGCTTGCAGATTACATGGAGACGACATAAGGGGACGGCGAGCAGCTGAGAAACTCATTGAATTAGAACCACAAAATTCTTCACCATATGTGCTGCTTTCCAATATATATGCTGAGTTAGGAAACTGGAATGAGGCTAGCTCTTTGAGGAGGGAAATGAAAGAAAAAGGAGTGATAAAGTTGCCTGGATGTAGTTGGATTGTAGTGGGACAGAGGACAAACTTGTTTGTTGCAGGGGATAGGTCTCATCCAAGTGCTGGTGAAATCCATGAAGCTTTAAAGTACTTGACAGCAGTAATGAAAGAAGAGGGCTATGCTGATGAAACAGATTCTTTCTTGCACGAAGAGTGAGAAAAGCCCCTATGGTAATTTGAGGCCAAGTCTATCTTGTTATTACTACGCATGCTACCTCCCAAGGCCCCTCTCTCTCTCAGAAAGATTGCAAAGTAGAACCAGAATTACTTTCCCGGAAGTAGTCTGCAACTCTGCTCTGCACTGTCCTATATGTATCTAAATAGGATTTCCTGTTTTCCAGATATATAGTTAGGACCTAAAGATGATGTCCTTATTCTTTTCACAAAAGAAAGGACAGCATGTGTGGCCTACCTTATAATGTGACCTAATGATCTGAATTGTAATTTTTAAGTTATCATTTCAAAATCATTCTTATAAAAAAAAATAAGTTAAATTGAAATCATTAATTAGTTATTTATTTATGATCAAATGAATGTATAAACACTGAAATAATTACGATGATAATGAAATACAAAATTAATGTTTGTTTTAGTTGTTTTATTTGTAGGTTGATCTTTTTTATCATGTTAGACATTTGGTTGTTTTTTTTTTTAATTATCATCTTTGAATGACGAACTAAAAATTAATAATTTAGTTCATTGAATTACATTATAGTGTGGGCTCCAACAATGTAGTCCCTCTCTGTTCAATTTATTAAGTACTTGAATTGAGAGCTTATTTGATTTTCAATGAAAACTTCACCAAAGTCTAATATGATTAGAAAGTTAGGAGAGAGCTTAATATAAAAAATAGTGTCTGGAAAAAAACTTGGGCACTGCTTGTTTTACCAAAATGGTAGAATGGGAATGAGAATTATATTCCCGTTCCTTACTAACCTGGAATGAAATGGTGTAGAAATTTTCATTGTAGGGTTTGGAATATGTTAGGATGAGACTCAGAAATGGTCTACCATTCCCATTCTTATGTTTTTTTTTGATAATATTCTTTTTTATTTGAAAGTGTTTAAGTATCAATATTACAACCAAAATAATATTTATCTTTTAAAATTAATATCACATATGTAAGCTGATGAGTCTTCTTGCTCCACCAGCTTCCCCTAGCTTTCTACAAAGCACATGACACCATCACAATGCTTTCTTGCAAAACCCAGTTGGTGAATCTGTAAGATCGTTTTTTACTTTGCTAGTATGCTTGTTATAGGTTCTCTGCTTGATGAGTCTTCTTCAAGTGCGCAAGTTTTCAAGTTTTGTTCTTGGTCTGTGCTTTGGCTGCTCTGGTTTTGGTTAAGTAGGCAGTTATAGTTCGCTGATGGTTTATTGATATGTAAATTTGTTTGTTCTGAGTTGCCTTAGCTTTTATTACTCATATGTGATTGCAATTGGAACTCTTTTTCATCTGGGTGTGCTTACAAAAATGGAGAGGGTGAGGAATATCAATTGGGACTCATATGTCCAATTAAGGGTCTTTCTACAAAAGGGTTTTGAATTTTGGCAATGAAATGATGAAGGGTCATTGCAAGATCGATCTTGGTATTTCAAACTTTCAATGGAATAGTTGCAATTGGCTCATTGATGTCCTTTGCTGTAGCCATGGCATGTGCATATTTGTATTTGTTTCCCGGTGTTCCCCCCGTAGTTCATAGTTATGGAGTTTCCAAATCCAGTAGTTCTGTTGAAAACTGCAATGTTTTTGAAGGAAGATGGGTTCCAGATGAAAGTTACCCTTTGTACAATGCCTCCCAATGTCCATTTGCCCCAGAAGTTTGATGTGCGTACTGTCCTTGAAAAACTTCGTGGGAAAAGGGTTGTTTTTGCTGGTGACTCATTAAGTAGAACACAGTGGGAATCTTTGTTGTATGTTATCTTTAATTTACCCCCCCTAGGTTCAGTTCCATAATGCTTGTGCATCATGTGTTCATGCTCCATGCTAGCTTCTTGGTATTGATGTTGGCATGAAATGTAATGCATAAAATGGATTTCAACTTATTCATTAACTAAAAGAGAGGGTTTTAAAGGCCTATGCATGTTACTTAAATATTCATAAAAATGGTTCAAAGACCTTCTGCATGTTAGCTCGCTCTAACAAGGTCAAGTACCTACGTTTCCCATGAAAGTTAGAAAATCCCTTAGTACTGATGTGGCCCAGGTCTTGGTTGAAGTTTCTTGATGATGCAAACTCCATCTCTGTTATGATTCTTGTAGAATTGTAGATCAGTATGTTTAGCATGATACTTGCAAATTAACTCGTAAGTTTCATTTGCAAGTGCCATAATGCTTGTGGTGTGGATTTTTCTGCTTATATTTAGCCATGCCATCAATAGAAATTTCAGCAGTTGAGGGAAGGTGTATACATATTCTAACTACATATTATCCTTATATGATAAATAATGGGTAGAACATGCATAAATGAAGGTTGCGTTAAGATTGCCCTTTAGGTCCTACTAGGGTTCGTGCCCGCGCGATGCTGCGGGTCTAAAAAAGTTAAAAATTGTGTTTGAACGTTATAATATTTAAGTTTAAAGTTTTGGAAATGTTGTTAAGGTTTGTTAAATTCATATTTTATGTAATTAAGTTATAGTTATGTGTGTGCAATATAAATACAGCAATAAAGATAAATTAACTATTTGAAGCAATAAATAAACAAATTATTTGTAATGAGAAAATGTGTAAAGACTCTATCAAGTGAATCTTTCTAGAAGTCCATGGAAGTATGAAATTGTGAAGATATGATAAATGTGCAGAACTGGAGTTTTAAGTTGTAATAACTTAATAAAATTTAACAAATATATTTCTAAATAGTAGCATCAATGTTGCTGATGCATTTAAAGTTACAAAATGATGGATGACAGTTTGTTTTTTATGCTGGTTGTGAGATTAAGATATTGTTGATATCTTAATAAAGCAAACAACATGCAAAAAATATTACAACACTTGATTATAGAATTGTATGTGATACATAACAAAAACAGTAAGATGCACTGTTGAAGAGTTGTTTTATGGATCTGGAGAGGTTGATGCATGAGTTTGAGGAGATTTTTGTTCAACATTGGGTGGTTGGTCATCCTGTTTGTTGTCTCCTGCAGGTGGATGCTCCTCTGTTTTGCTGGAAAATTAGAATATGTTATTTGTTAGGTGTAGATGAATAGTGAAATTGTGACTGTGTGGAGTTAACAACAGTTGGTAGTTGAAAGCAATATGAATTCAATTTTTCAGTAACATTATGATATTTTTGAATAGGAATTGAATGGATTGTGCATGTGAAAATAATGTGGAGTATATGCTTTTTTTTTTGAAAACAATGTTGGCCTAAAAAGAATTTGTCCAGTAGAGTATATAGTTTGTTTTCGTATAATAGATAAAGAATTGATTTTTGGAAACTAATGATAAAGTAAATAAGAGTCAAAGATAAATGAATGAATGTAAGTAGTATTATTAAAGCACTTAGTTAACCAAAAAAATTGTGCAATGTTTCATCTAAAGTAGATAGTTGGGAGAAGGTATCTTGTGTGTTTTATGTTATCCAATATATTTTGGCATAGATTTAGTTATTTGATAATTATATTATTTTATATAGCAGCTAAACTATTTTAAAGAAACATGGAAAAGAGATGGTTTAAATGGAAAGAAATTTTAGAATTGTTCCCTATATTGGTATATTGCTTGGAAGCTGATTTGAACAATTTCTTTGTTAGATATATTGAGCAGATTATAAATGTTTGGAATTGTGAAACCAGCGAAAATGGTTTACAAAAGGTAGATACACATACACAGTGTTAAAACTTGTAGTTTCTTTTATTTCTATTATTTTTTCTATGTTTGTTTAAGATAGTTGAATTGAAGAATACTGTGAATGAAGCAAAATTTATGTTGGTTTTGAATTAGGTTGGTTCTAATGTAATGAATAAAAATTAGAAATGAGATAATTTAATTGCAGTTGAATAAATTATGAATTATAAATAGGAGGGGGATATATTCAAGAGTGTGTAGGGTTGTGTAGTGAAAAACAAACCTGATTTTAGCTTTCTTTGCTGCTGGTTTAGTCTTCAATTCCTTGAGTGGAATATTGTCGGAAGCTGAATCAGATTGTTCTGGAGGATTTGGAGCATCACTTTTCTCAGCTTTTTCTTCAGTTTGACTAACACTTAATGAGATGCAAAGCAAAAGAAAAATGAAAAGCTGTTAATAAGTATTAGAGTTTGTGTGTAAGTTATAGGTAAAGAGTAAGAATACTAAAAAATGTAAATTATTGGAAGAGGAATAACCTTTGGTATTTTTTCCTTTGTTGTTTGATAGCGCTGAAAAGAGCTCTTCTCACTGTGAGGTTGGCTTTTGATATGGTTTTTTTCCTCAAATTGGTGGATGAGCTAGGAGTGGGTGTAACTGGAGCTATCTTAGTAGAAGGTGATGGGCTATGGAGAAGCAATTTTTCAGGTAATGGATTTTCTTTTGGAATGGGTACTTGCTCAGCAGCTGGAGTTGATGATGATTCAATTAGAAGGGGTTCTTCATCAAACACAGCATGTATAAGGAGATCATTCCTATTCAAATCACTTTTCAGGTTTCCAAATCGAAGCTGAAAATTTTTTGCCTGTCCTCTCACGCGAAGCAGCGCTTCTGGAAATTGGTTTTGATCAATGAAACCACTTTCAACAACCAGATTGTAGCATGAAACCCGGAATAATTGTTCTGCTTGTTTCCCAATTACAATCACATTGGTCACATCACTTTGGTCTGCAATTACAAAGCTTACTTTGAACCTGTAATTTCAATTTGTTAGATCTTGCATCAATCAAGTATAATTGTTGAAATTAGTATAAATCATGTAAAGAAATTTGCACATTAATAGTTGTTAATTTTACCAAGGGATTGGATTGATTGCACTGTGCTTTGGGCAGATGAGTTTGTCATTTTGGGCAGTGATTCTTAGTTGTTTGAAGCAACTTGGGAAAGCTTTATACCACCATCCAGCATGCGTGTCAAAACGCGTGATTGTAGCTCTACAGGTAAGAATCTTATCCTGCATTAGATTTAGAGATAAAGAATAAGAGTTTAAAATAATTTAAATGAGAAAGGAAAATAAAGTTCATGAAAATTGTTAAATGTATTTTGTAGATAAATGTTTACCTTGCAAAGTTGTGGATCAAGACGATTCAAAGCCTTGACAGTTAATCTGTCAGTAGTTTCTAGCTGCTGAGGAGGTAGTCGCGGGGCTGTGGAAGGTGGTAAGATGTTGATAGGCATTGCAAAACCACGAAAACTGCATGTTTCACAATTAAAAAGGAATGAAAATTGTTAACTAAAAGGAAAAAAAAGTAATGTTTGTATAGTGAAAAAGTGTAAGAATCATACGCTAATTTATATGAATCAATTTCTGGTATTTCTGGATTGAGGAAGATTGCAGTGGCATTGGTGCTGCTCAGAACTGGTTTTTCTACATGTTTATAAGAGGGTGAACTTATCATATTTACTATAAGATTATAAATAAATTGAATAGGAAAAAGGATTAAAGCAATTGCTTATTTACTCTGGTATTCCTTGACTTTTAAACTGGTGAAAACAACGAACACCGGCGGTGGTAATTGTTGTACAGCTTCATGATCAAAGTCTTTGGCAGCATCACTCCATAGTGTAACCCTGATCTCATTTCTTCTACAGTAATAGAGATAAAACAGAATGTGTAAGCATTAATATGAAAAATTTGAAAGTTGATAGACAGTTTTTAAGATTGTACCTCATATTCTCTATGTGAATTTCACACTTGTTCTCAATCCTTGCGTTGTCAACCATCATGTGTTCCAAAGGTTGGATAGCAATTATCCGCCCCATTAAATCTGGTAATTATTGGATGAGATGTTCAACAGTTTGAACGATTTGAAATTGGATAAATGATATTTGAAAGATCTTTAAATTCAAATGATTTTTCACCAGTGTGAAGATTTAAACCTAGGAGAACTGATTTGACAGTTTGCCATGCATTTATTATGTTACTATTAGGAAGAATTTATAATTAAATGATAATTTGCATTTTGATAGTTGGGAAAAAACATAAAAGCAAATAATTAACTGATATGTTCGTAAAATAGGTAGCACAATCAAATGACAGTACGTAATTTTGTAGTTGATGGCATTACAAAGTGATGAAAGTTAAATAATTTATTGTATCTTGAAGCAAATAATGCAACTGAGAATTAGCAAATTGAACTTAAGTAAATTTGTAACCAAAACTATGACATTAAGTGTCATGATTACCTGTAAGAAGGGTATGGACATTGATCCGTGATGGAAGTTGACTGTAGTCAAGGAGGTGGAAACGATGGATTGGGATGGCTGGGTGAATGGCTGTCAATTTTTTGAAATTTGTTCTCTCATTGAAGATGAGCATTCCAATGTGAGGCACAATTTTGTAAGATGATCGATTGTTGACAGTATGGAAATGAGAAATCTCATAAACACATCCAGCTTCAATTTTTGGACCAACAATATCATAATCTATCTCTTTAATTGTTGCTTGGATTGCATCTCCCTTGATGGTGAGAGAAAAAAAAGGTTGGGAAAAAAATAATTGAATAATGAATACATGGAAAGAAAAGTTTAAATATTAATAATAATGAATGAACAAAAGTAAGGTTGGTCTGAAAATTGTTGAGAATAGATACATAGTTAAATTATGAGGTATATAAGAAGGCAAAAAGTGGAATGACTTTTGTAGAGTAGGGTTGAGCATAGAAAAAAAGAAAAGCAGAAAGTGTAGTTTGTATTTTAAGAGACTTAAAGTCATGCTTGAGATGATTGTAAGTCCATTTTACGTTGGAGAATTGAGTTAAGGAACGTAATGAATTAGTTTTGAAAATGAATGCAACAATGTCTGTAGTGAGTGAAGTAGCAATGTCTATATATAGATAATATTCATGATTAAATAATTTAATTTTTGGGAATGTGATCAACTATTTAAGAATGGTGATGATAAAATGAATGATTTGACAACATGTGTATGTGTTTATTAAGTTTATTCTGATGTAGAAGCTTGTGGAAAGCAGACATATTATTACAATGAATCTATAAAATTTTGGTGGTGTAAATATTTGAGAATTTTGGTGGTGTAAATATTTTAGGTTTTGAGATATAGAGTCATTTGATTTGTTTGCGTAGTTTGAAGATCAAACTTAGATATAACGAATTGTTTAAGCAATAAAAGTAATTCAAATTTGTAATTATATCTATAATATAGAGAATATTCACCATTAAACAATCTTATTGTTGGTTATGTGATTAGGTATTTAAGAAACATGATATGCTATGTGTTTATTAACTTTGTTGTTTAGGAAGAAGCTTGCTAAAAGCAGAAGTAATATGTAATGGATATATAAAATTTTGGGTTCTTAAATATCTGAGGGCCTGAGATATATAGTTATTTGATTGGTTTGGCTATTTTTAAGAGCAGTGTTAGATATAACCAAGTTTTGAAGGGATTGAACTAATTGAAATTTGCAGTGTGAAATTAAATATTTTGCTGTGTATATGAGTATATTGAATTACAGAGTGTGTTAAGTATAGAGTTGAGAAGATATTAGGATAGATGTTGGAATTTAAAATGGGAGTTACGCATTAAGAATACTATGTTTTAATCAAAAAAGATAGGGTTGGTGAGCAAATAAAGTGAATCACATAAGCATCAGAGTTAAAATCATTATAAACGAAAATTATTATTGGACAATAAATTTTTTAAATGTGTTAGAGAAAATGAGTGGAAAAAATTTAGAATCATCAATAAGTATGGTCATGTCGTAAGGTTTACCAAAAAAATAAAAGAAAAAAACAAATGTTTAAAAACACAAATTAATTAGAGAAGGAAACTAATTGAATTTGGATTTGTTTCTGATTGGTTTACTTTTTAAATGGTTGTGGATGTTAGTTTATGTTTTATACTTGTGGTATAAACTCAAGATATTGAACGTATTGAAATGGATGTTATTTTAAGTGCGAGTTGTTTATAAGAGCTTATCATAACTTATTTAAATGATTAGGAATTTAAGGAATGCAATGTAATTTGAATAGAGGAATGAAGTTAAGCTGAGAATTTGTGAACAATGTATAGAAAGATAATTTGATAGTGTTAAGAAATTGAAATTGGCGACTGAAATTGTTAAGATGCTCGAAATTGTTAGTAATTTAGGAAGTTTAATTATAAGGAATTTTTTTAATTAATTGATGGTAGGTTTAATATGATTATGGAATAAAAGAGCTATAAAATATGGACTAAGGTTTTAAAAAAGAAGCGTAATGGAGTAAGGTTTTAAAAAAGAAGCGTAAGCGTTGATTGGAATAAAAGGTATAAAAAGGTGGACTGATGTAATTGGATAAATGTGGATGTATGAAGTGTTTAGAATGCAGAGATACATACAAAGGTTAAGAAATGTTCTAAAAGTCTATAAAATGTGTAGTAAGTGTATTACATTTATATGAAAGTTCTAATTTGTTTATTTGTATAAATATACAATATAATTAATTTGTAGATTGCACAGTCGATGCTGCCAATGAGGAGATTGTATGGTAATGAAGGTAGAAAATTGCTGTGTTATCAATTTATAAATTGTTAATTTTTTTTATTTGGTTATTCATGGGTCATTTTGGCACAGGGGAGCAGTTTGAAACAAATGAGGGGCATGCAATAGCAAAACTGACTGTGGGAATGTAGATTGACAATGCACTAAATAAATGGAGTAGTAAGTAATCTCATCACATGAATCTTTTTGTGTTATGGGTAGATTTGCACTGAATTTTAATGAAGTGAATAAAAAGCATACTTATTGTACTCATAGATGATTTTGAAAATTTGATAGTATTGTAGATAATAAGGAAGTGGAAAAGTGAATTGTAGTTTAGTTGTGGACTAACTAATAAGCAAGTGAAAAAGCGAAATGTAGTTTTGTTGGGTTTAGTTGATAGCGTCTGTGCAGCAGAAAAGTATTTAGAATATTATCTAGCTTTCCTTTTTGATAAGGTGCTTTAATTGGGTCTAGTTGAGATGACTTATTTTCGTGTAGAATTGTTATGGTAAGAGTTAAAATTTGGAAAAGTTATTTTTATTCAGTTAGTGATTGGATTGTGATGTGGAAGTTGCATTATTGTGAGGTAGTATTATACATTTACAATTATGATTGCTGAAATGTTTGAGTTAATTAATATATGTATATACATATATATATGAGCCAAATTAATACTAAGGATACGATTAATAAGTAATAGAACCTGTTTGATAGATGTATGTGATGGGTTAGGCTATATGAAACAATGCAAATAAGTTGGTTATAGATGTTAACGAAATTTGATTATGGTTTTGCAGACATGAGACAAAAATTGATCTAAGAAGATTAATTTGATTCATTCCAGCAAATTTAGTATGGATTAGATTAATTAGCTAAGTATGATGGATAGACTGTGAATAGCATCTTTGGCTGGTTAAATTTTTGTGAGACCATTTTAGTATAGTTGGTGTATTTTAATTATATGTTATCACAGCTAGATAGATCATTGATTTATGTTTTGTAATATTAGCTGAGTTGATAAATAAACATAAATTGAATGAAACACAATTGTAAGTAAAATGCTAAGGTAGGTTTGGTATGATAATGTAGAAAAAGAAAAGTTCAACTGAATGTCATTAATGAAAGTGAAATAGAAAGAAAATGAATAACATAGGCAATTGATAGAATGCATGGATAACAAACAGTTATAATTTACAGAAATGAAAAGTAAATATTGATTAAAGGATAGTGAATGCAATATATAGTAGATATTAATGATTGTAAATTTATGCATTTGAAAATTAAGGATAATATGAATAAATTAGTATAAGAAAAGAATTTTCTTACAATCGAATCTACCAACACACAGTGCAAGCCAGCAAACTGGTCATTAGATCCATATGCCCTTGGCCTCCAAAGCTTGCAAATGCGGACTCTGATTTTTTTATTGTCTTCAAAAGGTATTAGATTGCGGATTGGAACCAAGCTCATTGTGCTGCAGATCTGCAAATATAAGATAACTGTGACTTAGAAAAAAAACAAAACAATGAAATGTTTGTAATAGCAAATATGCATGAATAAAATGACATTATTTTAAAATATGTCCATAGTGTATTTAACCTGTTAAGAAAGGCTGGAGAACATCTTTGTACACTATGTTTTTAGCAAATTTATTTGGTGCTTCTCCATTATTTTCTATCATGATTTTCAATCCTTGCCTAGATGTAACTCTAGATAATGCAACGTAGAGTTGCCCATGAGTGAACACACATTGTGGAAGATACAAACCAACTGTTTTAAGAGATTGTCCTTGACTTTTATTTATTGTCATTGCATAACATGACCTGATTGGAAACTGACGCCTTTTAAAAATGAAAGGCCATTTTTTTTCGGTGGCAGAAAGAATAATTCTAGGTATGAATACCTTGTGGCCAATGTTATTACCAGTGACAATTTTTGCTTCAATGGCCTTGTCAAGCATTTGAGTAATGACTAATCTTGTTCCATTACAAAGGCCTGAGGATTGATTTAAATTTCTTAACAACATGATAGGCATACCTACTTTTAATGTCAAAATGTGTGGAGGCAGACCACTAAATTCAAGTTGGTTAAGAAATTCTACAGGATACATTAGACTAAGATTTTCAAAATTGCTAGATGAGGAGCATAAAGAATCTGAACTCATATAAGTTCGATGAGTTCCAGGTACTAAATTAATGACAAAATTGTTTATTTCTGTAACTGTTGAATTTCTAGGAGTAATGATGGCTCGTTCTCTTAGATAAGCAATGTTTTCAAAATTGTTGTCAAAATTTGGGTATGCAGCCAAGAAGATTGAATGAATGGGATTTTTAGATGGCTGAATGAGCAAATCTTCAGGAATTTCTATCCAAGATGCTTCTTCATCATTTAAATCATCCATATCATTGATTTGACCATCTCCAATTTTAAGAATCCAGCTGGCAAAATCTGCTATTCTTTGCTTTTCATTAATGTCCAAATCTTTTTTTAATAATCTCATATTTTGCTTCAAAAAAAATATTTTAAAGCAAGGCCATAAATAAGAGTTATTAAAACAGGCATCCACTATTTCCTCTCTTGTTCCCCCTGGAATTACTGGCAAGATTTGTCTAAAATCACCTCCTAGCAAAACAGGTTTTCCACCAAATGGTTTGGTATTACATGAATCATGTATTTCTGATAAGATATCACACAATGATTTGTCCAATGCCTCAAAACAATATCTATGATTCATTGGTGCTTCATCCCAAATAATTAAATGAGCTTTTTGAATTAATTTGGCAAGATGTGTTCCTTTTTTTATTTGGCATATAGAAGAATCTGTAGCATTTAATGGAATTTTAAATCTAGAATGAGCTGTTCTACCTCCTGGTAATAACAAAGATGCTATTCCTGATGATGCAACAGCTAAAACAATTTTGCTCTCAGATCTAATCTTGCTTATGATTGTGTGCCACAAAAAAGTTTTGCCAGTTCCTCCATGTCCATAAACAAAAAATAGGCCTGGTTTTTTGTCATTCACAGCAGCTATGACAGAATCATAGATATTTCTTTGCTCTGTGTTTAGTTGTGAGATTAAGTTCAAGGATTCACTTTGTAATTCATGAATATTGTAATTTAGCTCCTCTGTCAAAAGTTTATTTTTTAGCTCTAACATCTTATTTTCATCTGGCAGTGGAAGATTATGATCTTTTAAAGAGCTAGATGATGCATTAAAAAGTTGTTCTAATTCATACAAAAGAGAATTTTTGAGCTCAGACTCCGGCACAATTAGATTTGGCATGTCAAAAATTTTTCTAACTTTGTACAAAATATCCTCAAACATACTTTGCCAATGAGTATCCAAAAGTAGTTTAGGATTGGCCACATCACAAAACAAAATGATTGTAACAAATAGTTGTCTTAATTCAGAGCATGTTGCTGTACTAATAACATCTCCTAAGGCTTGAAGCCATTCTTTGTCATCACCTAATAAACCTAAAGATTGGCATGCAGATTGATATGACAAATGTTGAATGCCGTTAACAGTTTTGATATCATTGAAGTTTAAGGCACCTTTCTGCAAATTCAAAAGCATCCTAAGATAATACAATTCACCAGATGCAGGATGAACATAAGCAATTCTACCTAAAGATGTTCCTCTTTGCCTAGGTTTCCAAATTTTATTGCGAGAATCCCACACAAATTTTGAAGGGAATTCTGCATAAGATACATCTCGTGCCTGAGGATAATTTTTATTTGCTTCAAACCAACTTGTAAGCATTGTCATTTGAACACTTTCTCGATTAACTATTGACTCAAGTGATTGATCAGCGCTAAAAACAACATTTTGCTCTAAAGGCAAATGTATTGGCAATCGCTCGACAGCAGGTTCTCTAAGATGAATAGGGTATTGAAACAATCTCCAAACAGCTTCATACGGAGATATGTACCTACAATTTAGATAGGCTAGGATTTCATCTTCTGGTTTATTTTCAAGAACAACTCTAGCTCTATCTGAACCCTTGCTTATATACTTAAAAAGATACTTTATGAGCATTGATTGACAACATGATTCAACATTGATATGAGCATTGTACCTTAATAATAATTCTGAGTTATAAGGAACTACAAATCTGTTGTCAATTTTAATTCCATTTTTTAAGACAAATTTGTCTGGATTTTCACGACGCCTATACACAGGAAAGCCATCTGTCTCCAAAATTGTTTCACTCTTATATTGCTTTGGGAAAAACTTGGAACATTTACCTCCTCGCATGCAAGGAGATTCAAAATTCAATTCTCCACAGGGACCATGAATCATAAATTGATTCACAATATTGTAAAGAGTTGGATCCACAGTCCTATCTGGTATTTCGGCAGAAATTATGCTATTTAAATCTACTGGCGAAGTGCACTTATATTGCTGTTCTAACCAAACTAACAAATGACAGTGAGGCAATCCTCTTTTCTGAAACTCAATTGCGCAGATTTCTGTTTGGAATAAGTTAAAAAAATATAAGTGTAATTAGTATGATTATAATGAAAAAAGAAATAAGTAATTAAAAGAAGCTTCTTAGGTTTGTAAATAGTACCTGCTACAGTGTCTCCAAAAGGTTTACCTGATTTGATATAATTAATCATATCACTTAATTTCATTTTGAACACCCTTGAAATAATATCAGGTCTATCTTCTGGTTTGTAGCCAGGCTTTATATCCAATTCTCTAACAATTTCAGGCCATTTTACATTGCAAGTAAATGTAATTTATAGGTCATAATTTCCATATTTTCTACAAACTGCCATAGCATCTTGGTAGTTATTTATCATGTTTCTATGACTTCCAGTATATGAACTTGGCAATATTACTTTTTGACCTATATCATTTGCATTTTGATCACCTTTTGAAATAGCATCATAAATGCCTTTAAATATCTCACTCCTCAAAACTTTTTGGTTTTTTCGAATATAATCTAATCTGTCTTCCTCAAGTGTTGCATAAGCATCTACCAAAAATTGTTGAAATAATCTTCCACCCTTTAACAATGTACTGAACTCAAGTTCTCTTTCTTGAATTTGATAAGCGATAAAAGCTCTCATAGGCACTCTACCTCTTTTCATTTGATGATTTTTCAAAATATTATTCCATTTGATATCAGGCCTATAACCATCTTCACCGTAGGGAAAGAGAATAGGATATTGTAAAGACATGAATTTTGGGTGTAATTTTGTTATCCTTTTCAATTCTCCACCTTGCAATTCGATGACTATATCTCTATTTGAATCAAAAAGTCCTATATCTCCCACAATTAGACCACCAATTTCATCACATGTTGGCTGTTCATATTGTTTGGTGTCATTTGGCTGCCTAGCTAACAATTTGATTCTGACATTAGAAAGAGAGTTTTCTTCAAATTTGTCCCTCATTGTGCGGAAAAATTTAACCAATTCATTTGATTCGTCAAACATTTTTATAAGACTTTTAACAATATTGTCATCCAACTTTTGATTAGTTTGAACACGGTTAACAGCACTAAGGCGATTAATTACTTCATTATTTGTATCATAAACATAAAGTTGGGCAAATTTTGGACATTCTCCTTCAGGTGGTACTAATGAACCCATTAAATGATGAACTTGACCACTAATTTTAAAGATGTAAGGGCCCGGTCTATTGTTAATGGAATTATCAACTTTGGCTCCCATTGAAGTGAATGCAAACATAGAATTATATGCTCTAATGTTCTCCCTAAATGCTAAACTTGACTGACCTTTAGCTGGATTAAGTAAAGTGTCTAAAAAAGGGGGTGTTGGCTTGACAATTGGAAGTTTGACCTTTCCTTCTTGACAACAAAGAGTGAATAGAGGCTCATTCTTTTTAGATTTTCTTAGAATAGATCCATTTAACCAAAACAGTGCATTACAATATATACACTTATAATTCTTATCTCCAAAATCAACATATTCGTGAAGAGTTCCTAAAAAAAAAAATACACACAGAAAAGAGGGAAAAATCAGAATTACAAAGTATGACTAATATATCAACAATCTTGAAATTGGAAAGAAAACTGGAACAAAAAAAAAAGACATACTTTGTCTCTTCTTATGATAATGTGCTTGACCCCTATTCATGTGATTTGAGCTATCTTCAATAGGTGAGGAAATCGAAGCTCCAATAGCCAAATCAAAGTGACTTTGATTAGAGGCTAAAACATGAGAATCAGAAATGATTGAGGAACTGGAAACTCCAGTACCAGAATCAAAATGACTTTCATCAGAGATGAAAGCATTAGAATGAGAATCCACTTGATCTAGAAGCATTTGATATGTGCTTGTTTCAAGTGCATTTACATAACTAGACAATCCACTATCAGCAGTTTTCTGTCTTTTATTCTGAGTTATTTGTTTTTTTTTATAGGCACTGCTACAATTAGTATCACATACTTGTTTGCTAGCTATATCAATGCTACTTGATATATTGGAAGCATGGCTTTGTTCTATTATTAAAGTTCTATCACACAGCCTAGGCTTTTTACGCATTGCATTCAAAGCAAAATATTGGAAGCAGTAGATTGATGGCTGGAAAAAAAAATATGTATGAATATATAACAGCATCTCTAAATGATACATTACTTGTAAAAATAAGAGATGCACATTGTAATGATACTGTAAATAAAATTTTTGAAAAATAGATTAAACAGATACTTACCTTTTGCTTAATGCGCAGAATTCTCAGAAAAGCAGGAAAGGAATTCCTACAAAGCAGAATTTTGACAACTTTATGAGCGATATTTTTTTTTAAATGAGAATTTCTTATTTTTAAATTATTTGATATTGAGTTTGATGATTGGTATTTTTTTGATGGCATAAATTAAATTGACATTTGTAAAGAACAGGTTGTATAAATGTTTAGATGAGCAAGTAAAGGGTTTAGGGTTTACAGAATATGAAGAGTTTGGACTTTGGAAACACTGGATCAGACAAAGGTTTGATATGAAGTAAAGACCTTACGATGACATTGAGATTCAAGAAAAATTTTGGGAGGACTTTCACATGCATATATGAAAAAAGTGTGATAGAATGATGAAACTTGATGCAAGATATTTGCCTATTGAGTTTTAAATTTCAGTGACTGACATCATGCTAATTTATATTTGTTCATATTAGCAATGTCCATGAAAATGACCAAGTTCATTTTTTTGTTTTTTTGAAGCTGACTGAATAGTGGAATTTAAAAAAAAAAATTGGAAGATATTTAATAACAACTCACCTATTGCTTGATAGAATTAGAAACACCAAGAAAACAATCTCACCACAACCTTTGCACTGCGAACATAACAACACCTACAGAATAAATAGTCTTTTTAGTTAAAATTGTAAAATTCATATTTAAAAAACACATTCACAATATTAGTACAAAGAATTAATAACCATCATACTGATGTTTTACATTTTGATGAAATTAAAAATTCACTAAACAATTGAAACATATTTGATAGAAACTGACCTGTTGCCAAAAAACAATTAAATAGATTGATAAATAATTTGAACAGATGTTTTTTAACAGTAAGACATTTGTTTGGCTACTTTGAAGACCAAGCATAGATATACTTAACACTTTAAGGGATCAAACCAATTGAAATTTGTAGTTATATCTATAATGTAGAGAATATTCACTATCAAAGCATGTTATTGTTGCTTATCTGATGAACTATTTAAGAAATATGATATGTTTATGTGTTTATTAACTTTATTCTTTAGCAAGAAACTTAGTAAAAGCAGAAATAATATATAATGGATTTATAAAATTGTGGGTTGCGGCCTGGCATATATAGTTATGTGATTAAGTAATTCAAATTTGTAGTGCAAAAAAAAATACTTTGCTGTATATATCAGTATATAGTAAAAGTGTTAAAACTGACATCTTTAAAAGAATTTGACAGTAATGACAACATTATTTATGGGCTGTGCACAAAATAAATTGCCTTTTGCACATTTTATAGATTTTCCAGACCTGTAATAACACACAGTCATTTATTCCTCATTTTATAGTACCACAGAGCAGAAAATGATGTACTATAATTTGATTATACAATACCAGTGAGCACCTCCTAAATGTGAGCAAAATCATAGAGCCATGCCAAAAACTCAGTTCATACAACCATATATATGCATAAGCTAATAGAAGATGACTCAATACATAATTATAGGTTAATTTCTTACAGCGAAATAACACATCAACCAATACTAAGGGTTATTCATTGAATTGTTTTACACATGAATGTGCATGTACATCTTTAAAAAGTATTGAATAAAAATCAACCTGTTGCCTAACAGAATTCTCTAAACGTGAGTTCAATGGTGACCGTTGCAAAAGCACGACAATAGTAGCTACGAAACATAATAGCACCAAATAAATTTAAAAATTCAAACCATAACAATATACAAAGAAACTATCAAATTCTATTCTCCAAATTAGAAAATAAAGAGAACCTATGTCACAATTGACAAAAGCTGGATTGACAAAGTTTGAAAAAATTGAATACTGATATGAAAAACAAAGTCAATAAAATGTATACAGTTATTAAAGATTAAATGAATCTATCCAAAGCTGCAGCGGCCAAAAAAATTAATGCCAGTTGTGAAAGATCATATAAATCTCAGCCAAAAAAGGAAACAAATTGAGCTCACTCAAAGCCTCTCAATGTTTGCCTTTGTTTTTATGATTAGATATATAGATTTGACTCATTATCAGGGAAACACAAAAGTGGCAAAGAAAAAGCCATTGAATGATAGTTTTTACTCTTTTTTTAGCACAAATTTGAAACCAAATAAATTAACACAAATGTCTGAAAAATAGTAATTGAATTGCAGAGGCAAAGAAAAAGCCATTGAATGATAGGTTTTACTCTTTTTTTAGCATAAATTTGAAACCAAATAAATTAACACAAATGTCTGAAAAATAGTAATTGAATTCCAGCTCCAAAAAAATCTTTTTCAGCATAACTCCAAACTAATTTGTTTTGGTTGATTCAAATTGCTTAATAAGCATTTGTTTGTATTTAAGGATTTCATATTTAAGCGTAGAATGTTATTCTTAGCTTCCATAGCATTGTCTTTATTTTAAGGAACAGGTATCCATGGAACTGTTCAAGTATGTTAACTGTGAAATAATAATATTATGGAGATATGATTGATCTTGTTAAACCATCAAAATTGGTTTTGTATGTTTTAAGTAGTTGATGCACTTAATATACATACAAACTAATCTAGGGTTGGTTTACAATAGTTGATTGCACATGCATTTCATAACATTGAAAATATCTAATCAAATTGGTTCATGACTGTTAAAATTAATTGCTAGCTTTTATGAACGTTGAGTTGTAGCTGAAGTTACGTCACTATAAATATACATCATTAAAAGCCTCAAAGAAACCAAAATTACTGAAACATATGAATATAACTTAATCAGGTATTACTATGCAATCATGCAATGACTTGAAGACTTTTGTTTTGTTTGACCTTGTTTTTTTTTTTTTTATATATAAGAATGATTGAAGTGCAAAGAATTTGTTGGGAACAATTCACAGGAACAGACGAATTAAAATGGTTTAATCTATCCATGTAGATAAAAAGAAAGTAACTTTTGTGACGATATAAACGTCTCCAATATCTTTTCACTGATGAACCTACCACAAAATGACCATGAACATTAAATACAATATAAACTAAGCTATGGGGAGGTGATATAATGTCATACAGGGGACACCCTTTTGGCCAAATGGTCAGTTGTGCGCAGATATAAGAATGAAAATAGACTCATAAATGGGAATGGTTTGGAAAATAGATAAACCATTGGTTGTCTCTAATAATGATACTGGAAAAAGAAAAGAAAAAAGTAACTTATTCATTCTTACCTTAATTACCGTATGAACAATTGGTATATTATGTCCCTAGAAAAAAGTAAAAGATATATTAGCAGAAGTATAAAGATAATAAAATACATACAGACGTCAGTAGCATGACCCAAAAGGCAGTTGTAAATTATGATTGGATATGTAAAGCAGCACAAAAGTGAGAAAGTGAATTTGATAGCGAAGATATTGCCTGGGTGCCATATGTTCTTTGTGAAAACATTTAGTGTACTGATGAACCAAAAGAGACACAATCTCCAGACTAACAGTTTTTCATCTAAAGGTTTGTCAATAAGTTCCAGCGAAAAGAAAAAAAAATAATACACTTATGATAGAAGCCGAAACACATTAAATGACTCTCATAGAAATGGACCAAACAATAAGAACAAATTAAAATGAATGAAGCACAGGAGGAATAGAAAGAAAAAAAAAAACCTTTGAAAGAAAGAAAATCATGAACAATGAACAATAATATTTTACAAAAGAAATGATAATTCTAAATGATAAATAACCAAGATAAAAGAAAACAAATGATAAATAATGAAGATAAAAGAAAACAAATAATTGTAAATTTCTAAAAATAGTAAAAGATAATCAAGGAAATTAAATAGACTAAATGCACACATGAAGAGAACCGCTCACGATGTGGATGAAATGAAGTATATGCATTTACTTTACTCCATCTCTTCAACCCCTTAGCCCGTATACATTTAGTATATATTCATAAAACATAAATAAGATGATGATGGCGTATTATATGAACCATTAAATTCCCATATGAACAAAAGGTATGTATCTGCAGGTTTAGATAAAAATAAAGCGACAGAAAAACAAAACCAAAATAAATCACACAATAGCACTCAACTCCACCGATATAATTGCATAGCAACAACATCAGTTAGCAAGATAAACAAAAACTGATAACAAACAATCATGCAACAGAAACAAAATAAGTTAAAAAGAGAATTACCCAAGACAATCGAAAACTCACAAACCCTTGAGAGGTAATCACATTAACCCAGAACAAATACAGAAAGCAAGGAAACATAAGGACACAAATAAAACAGAGCTACTGTAATGCAAATTAGACTTATCTCTTGAAGAACCAGCGAACGGACAGATTGACTCATCGCAATGACAAACACAAATCAACGACGATCGCAACGCCAGATCAGGATGAAACAGTGATTTTCTCCTCGGATGGAGAGCCTGCAACATCTCTTATTATCAATCACTGATTATTAATTTTTTTAAAAAGAGGAAAATTTCTTTAAAAAACTTGTGGCAGACCTTACCTCCAACGTCAATCAACGACATGATAGTCTGAACTCCTCACCCACCCCAGTCGCGCGACGACGAAATGCAAATCTCGTTAGCAAACGCCTCTCTCAAATGCATCGTTCATCCACTTACAAAAGAATTGCACAGTTGGAAACCGACCAAACCCAGAAACCAAAAGGCAAATCGAGCACAATCACCAAAAGGGGCAGGCCCAATTCACCAAAAGGGGCAGGCCCAATCAGATAAAAAAAGATCAAATATGTGAGACAACCATGAACAAATGGCAGCAACCGTAAAAAAAGGGAAAGCGAAGGCCAGAAATAACAAAAAATTGCAAAGACGAAAATAGGCCAAACTCACCCCGAAATTACAACCCCCACCAACACACCAACAAAAACCCAAGGGCCAAATAGAATTTTCCCTCAGACCCAGAAACCAAAAGGCAAACGGGGCAGAATTACTAAAAGGGGCAGGCCCAATTCGATAATTGCACAGTGGCAATTAGATAAAAAAAAAAAAGATGTGAGAAAACCATGAACAAATGGCAGCAAGCGTAAAAAAACGGAAAGTCGAAGGGCAGAAACCACGAAACCGCGAAAAGACGAAAAAAGGCCAAACTGACCCCGAAAATTACAACCCCCACCAACACAGTAAAAAAAACCCAAGGGCGAAAATGAATTTTCCAGCTACAGTCTAGCTACAGTAAGCCTCATCTGCGCGTTTAGTATATATAGAATTTGTTTACTCAACTTCTTAATTACAGTACCTTCTGCCACCAAGATATTATTGCCCCAGTGGACAATTGGCGAAAAGATTTGCAGCCTGTACTTGCCTTCCTTCACCCATTCATGTGTTTGTGATTGTGTGTGCGAGTGCATGTGTTTGCATGATAGGGCTTCCTAAGTTGTTATTTTTTTTTTTTTTATATTTTCCTTCATAATTTTTCTTGGTCTCTGTAATCACTTTTTACTTCCAGAACAAAAAAACGGACTATAAATATGTAATTCTGATGACCTATTCTATTATTTGAATTCCTATGTTTACTATAGTAGATTGTAAGGCTTTGACCTTGCTACATTCTCTAGGTTCTTAAAAAGGTCCATGGAGGGGGAAGCTAGATCTGTTTTTGCATGTGATGGTGTTTTTTATGCGTGGCCCAAATGTTGGAGCATTATATGAAGTAAAAATCCAGCAAGGAGAAGAAGTCTTGGGCAAAGTAACAGATGAACATTGGAATCACTTTGAGGGTGGGAGATTTTGCAGCTCCTCCAAATTTTGTCTATTTCTTAGCATCTCCTCCAAATTCTGCCATAGGCTAGAAGCGAAGTCACTCCGAAAACCATGCCCAACCCATTGCGTGGTTTTTGTTTTGACACAAAGACAGGAACCTTGGAATCATTGAAGCCACCTGAAGCATTTAAACCACATGGAAATGTAATTTCTGCTTATGGGAAACTTTATTTTGTTTCATGTCCCCGAAGCGGTACAATAATGGCAGATCCATGGGAAAAAATTATTGGGTGTAT
Organism: Dryas drummondii; assembly: GCA_003254865.1. NCBI lineage: Eukaryota > Viridiplantae > Streptophyta > Magnoliopsida > Rosales > Rosaceae > Dryas > Dryas drummondii. Next base: position 1,977,554 of record QANW01010875.1, on the reverse strand, counting down.
CCGATACACTGTCATGTGATATATCTGATACACTATTATATGGTGTAACCAATTTAACGTGTAACGGTATTATTGGATGATATATTTATATTAGTAGGGTATAATATTAATACCATTAACTTATATTATGACACGTTAGATTGGTTACACCACGTAACGGTGTATCGGATACACAAAATAATCTCTCTATCTTTAGAGCAATATGATGCATCCACTGAATCTTAGAAGCCTCTATCTCCTTTTCCATCCTATACTAAGCAATGGTCCAACATGCAGATAGTTGGTTATGAAGTTTGTTATGGCTGTATTTTGGTTTCATTTTCTGGCGGCAAACGATTATTTGAATTCATGGTTTTTCATATAATTAGTAGGCCAAATGATATTTTTGGTCCTGTATTATAGATGAGTTCTATTTTGGTTTTCGTCATTTCAATTTGAATTTTTTAAAGACCATAGTTTTATTAATATTGCAATCAGGTCTAATTCGTCGAAATTGTCTACTTCAGAGCCAATCAGATGGTGTCACGTTGACATTTTTTGTCTCGATTTTGACGAATTGAACCTGATTGCAATATTATGAAAACACGATCCTTAAAAAATTCAAATTGAAACGACGGACACCAAAATAGGACTCATCCACAGTACAAGTAACGAAAAGATCTTTTTGCCTAACTAATAATACATGGCATGAAGTCAATATCTGTAGAGATGATAAGGATTGTAGACCTTATTTTCCTTTCCGGGGCAGGGCAGTGATTGTAGACAATACTATGTATGCATTATCTAGATCTTATGGGGGCAAGAATATAGAATTCTGTTTTAGGATGGATTCAAAGGATGATGGTCATATTATCTGTTCTCTAGACAAACCATGCTTGTTGGAAGGCATAGACCACGATCCTTGGGACGAGTGTACATTGGAAACAGAGTATCTGGTTCAGTGGGGGACTTTGGAATTTTGTCTTGTCCAGACTGTCCATTGCGACTCAAACAGCTGTTGTCAATCGATCAATCAGGACCACCACATTCCAAATTGTCACTCAAGGAGAAGCTAGAAAACATATCAAGACCCTACATTCTACTTTCCGTGATGTGTGCATTATGGGTGATGGTGGCTTCACTATTTGTTTCAGGCTTTCAGCTTCACCTGGTAAATTCTTTCACCATCGATCAATTCACCGTCAATTAATCCTAATCTAAATTGTCGATCAATTCACCATCGATTTTTTTTTTTCTTTGCTTGTGTTTTTTACAACGTGAGTGTTTTTGAACATGTCAAAAGTTTATAAAAACAACGTAAAATAACACGTGTGTGTAATTACCATTTAAAAGTTTCTATAACTTTGCACGTAATTGTTGTTTATTTCTTCAGTTCCTCTCCAAAATCATTTTCTTTTGATTTTCTCCAACCCAAACAAGCCACTGCCCCGGAAGTTGTAGAGAGACCTGGACCTTGACACAACCACATGATCAATCAGCCAAATCTCACATTGTCATCAAATCCACGAACATTATCATTCCCACAGTTTGTCTTTTCTTATCAATTGTAAACAACCTCCCAGATCTCCAAAATCCACTTCTTATAATTTGGTGGCTTTGCCATAATGCTATGTTGATTGATAATCAACTGGGGGTGAGCAGAGGGAGCTGGGAAACAAAACAAAAGAAGCAGTTTTTTTTTTTTTTTGAAAAAAAAATAAGGATAAAGCTGAAAGG